>CM038039.1:163939093-164097025 GCA_021397845.1 Areca catechu
CAGTCTATGTAATCATCAGGATTTGAGGTGCCACTGAAGGTGGGTACTTGATAATTGGGCTTCTTATAGTTAGACTTCTAGTAAGGGTCAGAGTATTGGGTTCTCCTAGGGTTGGGCTCCAAGTATGTGTCATGGTATGGGGTTCTCCTAGGGTTGGGCTCCTTATATGGATTAGAGTATTAGGCTCTCCTAGGGTTGGACTTCATGGTCACACTAGTTGGATTGGATTAAGTATACTGGTATTGGGTTCTTAATCTAGTGGTCATGCAACAAATCAAACAATCAAAAGGAAATGATTCAACCAAGCATGCAAAAGAGAAAGAAAAGGCTAGTATAATCTAGCGTTTCCTAGACCTAGAGCTGGAAACTGGGTGGATCACCTCAACTTACACTAACCCAATAGCTAGTCCTTCCACTGGCCAAGTAGGGGGTGGGAGTGTGGGAGGCCCCCCTGCTTTTGCAGGGATCCGATTAAAACCACAACACCACTTAAGTCATTTGACTCTGGACCCCCAGCCTTAGACACTAGCTTTCAGTAATTGCTAAAAGGTTAAATGCACTAGTTGGCCCACACAGCTCGGACCCGACCTGTTGATATCTCCTAGCCCACTAGGACAAATTAGGTCTAATAGATTTTAATTAGACTTGGATTAGTATGATGATGGTTTTTTGAGCCCAGGACAGGTGATGAAATCTTGCCCTGATCTGAGATAGTGAGTTTCCCTTAAGATTAGGTTAGGAATGATGGCAATCGATGGTCCTGATGCAATCAAAAAAAATCAAAAAATAAAATATTTTTTTAATGATTTATGATGTGTCAAGTTAGGTTTAAGTTAACTAGGGTTATCAAACAATGTTTTGCTTGGGATTGGGGGTTCAGAAGTTAATTAGGTTTAGGTTGAGTCATGATGCAAAATGTAGCAGAAATCAATGAATTAGGGTTTTAGTTGTTGCAAAGTTTGACATAGATCCTGATGAAGAAGAAAATCAAAAAAAATCTAGAATAGAGGATGGACGGTGATAATGAAACCTACCAAATTTCATGCATAACAAAAAACATATGATGATGCAAACCTAGAGATTTCTGGACTGCTATAAAAATTATTAGGATTCTATTAGGGTTTCTATTATGCCAAATTTTAGAGAATTAGAGGTTTAATAAAATTAATTAAAAATTCTGATAATTACTAGGACAGAATAGAGGACATGAAATGGAAATTTCATGGAAAAATAAAATATTTATGATGCAAAATAAGATGGATACAAGACACCTAATGCAATAAATAGAATGCAGAATTAGGGTTTGTGAATGCAAAGCAAATAAAAAACTATCCTAAAACTGCTCTAATACCAAACTAATGTGGGATGACTCTAAGACTGCTAAACATGCATGGAAAATAGTCAAATAATTTTTTTATGATTTTTATATTTTTTTTGCAGGCTAGATTTTTAAAATAAAATAAGAACTAGCGGAAATACTAGCAGTGCAAAGAATCATCGGATTGCAAGCGAACTCATGCAAACTAATGAAATATCTAGGACCCGAGAGTTGAGAAACTCTCAATTTAGGATAGTTTGTCTTCATCATAATAGATAATTAGAGAAGGGAAGGTTGCTTACCAGTTAGAGATTAAATTTCAGTAATAGTAGGGATCACTCACACTCTGATCGGAGCCTTGAAGAATAAGCCTTGTATCCCTCGAATCTGATGGCAGATCTAGGTGATCCAGGTAGCAAAGAAGGCCTCCTCAGGGGAGGGGAAGCATCTCGGTGATCTTGCAAAATGTCAAGGGTTAATCAAAACAGCAAGTAAGTAAAAGAAAGGAAACTAGGTTTAGAAGAAATCAGGTTAGGGATTAGATGCTGGGCTGTTTGAAGCTTGTTGAAGATCTCCTTGCTTGGTGGCCTAGGGTACTCCTCCTTGAATGTGTGAAGGCTTGGATGGCAGTGATTTAGGGTGTGGAAGGATGCTAGGGCAGCAAGGAATTTGTCCAAGCACAAGAACACAAACCAAAGAACCAAAACAAAACACCAACACAAGGCAATAACTCAAAATTTTAGCAAGTTGTATTCATAAGAAAGAGATGCTTACAAGAGGGGGAGGGGTTGGGTATTTATAGAGTTCCCATGCCCTCAATAACCATGGTTACACTTGGGTTACAAGTCCTCTTCCAAATTAGAATACAAGTCCTTTCCTAGCTAGGTTAGAATTATAAAGTTTTAAAAGGACTAGAAATCCCAACTAGGTTAGAATTTTGACCTAGTCTTATTTTCTTTCCTCTCCCCACTTGGCTTGGACTTGGTCAAACTCCTCAAGTTCATTTTTGGACCTTGGGGCAGCAGCAAGGATGCCTCCTTCATGGGCTTGGACAAAAATCTAAGGGGTCCAGGTGGGCTTCCAGGGGTTGGGCGCATGGGCTGGCATATTCCAGGGAATCTGGCAGGAATCTTGCTTCTTAAGGGCTTGAGCTTGGCTCCTGGGCTTGATTCTAAATCGTGGAGTGTTGGAATAACCTGGAAAACATGGGCTCCTGGCATATGATGTTGGATTCGGGAACCAGTGCGGAAGCATGGATTTCAAAATTTTATGAAATCAGGTCCGAACCCTAATCCCAAAATCTCCTTATTAGCAATTAAAACTATGACTACATGCATGTCCAAATTTAAACATTATTTAAATACTAACCTCAGATCGCTATTACCAGTCTGATGCAGAAATGAACTCCAAATTGAGTAGCCTCTTGAACACACCAGGCGTCCACTTGTCCGCCCTCCGATGGTGATCCACACGGGCAGATGATCAAGACACTGACTCCTTAATTGGGTTCCTTCCAATCAAGCTCTACCCAAAGAACTTGATATATGGGCTATTGGCTAGGACTCCTCTAGCCAAACTGGGACTAAACCTTCTCTCTTACCCTTCTCCTCGTCTTCTAGCAACTTTGGCCCCTTAAGACACTCTTGTCTTAAGAATAAGCCCTTGTCCTAAAATGGGACAAGGCTTGTCTTGGAGGGAGAAGAAAATTAAGACAAGATTGTCTTAATGTAAGAAAGAAAGGAGAGGCGCCTTCTTCCTTTACCGTCGGAGAGTTTCTCTCTGACTCTCCTTCTGTTCTGAGATTCGACAGAGCCTAGGCTCTGTAAAGGAATCAAAGAGGAAAGAGAGGAGGGGGAAACAATCTTCTGGAGAGGGAGAAGGAAAAAGAAGCAAGGCTTCGCCGTAGAAAATCTGGAATCATTTTTTACGGTGAAGTCTTCTCCTTAAATAGGCGACAGAGAGGCGCCTTCTTCCCTGTAATCATCCTCTCACGTCCCTCTCTCCCTTCTCACATCCTTTTCCTTTATCTCACGACCCTTGGGATTAATCTCACGGCCTTTGGGATGGGAAGACGCAAGGAAGAATCGTGAAAAACACAGAAGGGCGCGCGCAGAAAGAAGAGTCGCGCCCCTTCGGTGTTTTTTTCTTTCTTTTTCACGGTAATTCCAATTTTTTGAAGAGTCCACGCCTAGGTGGACTCTCTTCCATGCCTCTTCAGCCAAAAACACCGACTTCCTCTCTTTTCTCATACAGAAACGCCACTTGGAGAGAGTCCACGCGCGCATGGACTCTTCTCCTTGCGCGCGCGCGAGGGAAAAGAGGGGAAAGGGCTTAGGCGATGTGGAAAAGGGGTTTAGCCTCTTAGGTTAGCCCAATTGCTAGCCTACTATTAGCCCAATGTCTTGAATCTTCAATTAGATTCAAACCGGAATGAATTTGGATCTAAAAAAGACCAAATCGGAACCCTAACTCGAATCCGATTCAAGTAGAAGCCATGGTTTGCAACACATGCTAGTGTGTTCATCTGCAAACGAGATTTAATTCCAAATTAAAACCTTGATTATCTATCCTAAGTATGTGACCCATTGGGTTCCATACTTAGCCAGCAGTGGGTCTGAGTGCAAGTTGACCTAATTTGATTAGAACTCATTCTAATTGATTTAGGTCAAATCGAGCTAACTCGAGTCAGTCAATTAGGACTCCTCCTAATTAGTGATCCAATTAAACCATTTAATTTGATCAACCCACAAGACAAGATTGACGTCTAGCAACGTGTCATGTCTACCCGGAAGATATGGAAATTCTGGTGAAATTCCAAAACTACCATTCAGTGGAAAGTTCCCGTACAATTCGATCCTTCAATCATCTTGCATCCCGAATATAACTATGGATATGGAATCATGTCAAATACAGTTTATACTCATTCCCAGCTCAGTCATACACTAATGATTCAATTAATTCGATATCATTTCTAATATCTGTACTTTGATCAAAGATTTCCTGAATCATCATCTGACCTAATTTGGCTGGATGCAATCTCCTCCTACTATGAGTGATCAATTCCTTGTTTACCTACTCATTACCTTCATATACAATTCACCATACCCAGCATCAACCTCGTGCATGACCCAGTGTCATGATTGAGATTGAACCAAAGCATGGGTTCATGTACATAAGGTATTATGGCAGTCTCAGGTCATAGGACTACTTGTACAACTCCCACTATGAGAAACATCTGTTGACATGCAGCTAAGGCTCCATTAGATGTTCTCAAACTGGATCTCTTCAGTGAACTCATTCGCTAATGAGCACCCACATCCTTGTATTAGTGTCCCACACAAGTGATTGTGAGAGCAGTCACCCTTTTCAGCATACATAGGATGTGCCAGTCTAACCGGAAACCCTGATCCCCAACTCAGGGTTCCTATGACTAGGAATATTCTAGATTAGGGTTTTAAGGCCTTAGATCTCACTGGTATGATCTCATCATAGCCCTACAACCATAGCCCTAATCTATGGGGTTCATCATATAATGACACAGCGAATGATGAAAAATTATTGCCTTTATTAACTTGTCAATTTACAATGGTCTGGGAGATACAAATATTGGCTTATAGGGCATAATCCTTTCAATCTCCCACTTGCACTAAAGCCAATCTCTCTTATTCTTTAACCCCATACTGTCGAGGTGGCGATCAAACTCCCGCTGTGGTAGAGCCTTAGTGAACGGGTCTGCTATGTTGTTCTTTGTATCCACTCTATTGATGCAGCCTTCTTGTCTCTCGATTATCTCTCGGACAAGATGGAAGCGTCTCAGAATGTGCTTGGACTTGTGATGGGCTCTCGGTTCCTTAGCTTGAGCAACTGCTCCAGTGTTATCACAATAGAGTGGCACCGGGTTCTCAATCTCAGGAACTACTCCCAACTCTGTGATGAATTTCTTCATCCAGACAGCTTCCTTGGCGGCTTCACTGACAGCTATGTACTCTGCCTCGGTAGTTGAGTCAGCTACAGTCTGTGTTTAGTGCTCTTCCAACTTACTGCTCCACCATTCAAGGTAAAGACATACCCTGAAATGGATTTACTATCATCTGGGTCTGATTGAAAACTAGAGTCTGAATAGGCTTCTAGTTTAAGATCAGATCCTCCGTATATAAGAAAAATATCCTTAGTCCTTCTCAGGTACTTAAGAATATTTTTTACAGCCTTCCAGTGATCCTCTCCTGGATCAGCCTGAAATCTACTGGCTACACCCAAGGCATATGCCACATCAGGCCTGGTACATAACATAGCATACATAATCGACCCTATAGCCGCAGCATAAGGTATAGAACTCATTCTATTTCTTTCTTCAGGTGTCTTAGGAGACATCCTCTTAGAAAGACGTATGCCATGACCAATAGGTAAGTAACCACTTTTACTTTCCTCCATGCTAAATCTCTTTAGCACCTGGTCAATGTACCTAGACTGGGATAAGCCTAGCATCCTTCTTGATCTTTCTCTATAGATCTTTATACCCAGTATATAGGATGCTTCTCCCAAGTCTTTCATGGAAAACTGTTTCGATAACCACACTTTGACTGATTGTAACATTGGGATATCATTCCCAATAAGAAGTATATCATCAACATATAGAACTAAGAAAACTATGGCACTCCCACTAGTCTTCTTGTACACACAAGGTTCATCCTCATTTTTGAAAAAATCAAATTCTTTGACTGTTTTATCAAATCGGATGTTCCAACTCCTGGACACTTGCTTTAATCTATAAATGGATTTCTTTAGCCTACATACCTGATTAGGTTTAGTCTCCAAGACAAAACCTTCTGGCTGTGACATATAAACCTCTTCCTCAAGGAAACCATTGAGGAATGCAGTTTTTACATCCATTTGCCAGATCTCATAATCATGATATGCTGCTATAGCAAGCATAATCCGAATAGATTTGAGCATGGTAGCAGGGGAAAATGTTTCATCATAATCTATTCCCTGTTTTGTCTGAAACCCTTAGCCACCAATCTGGCTTTATTAGTTTCAACTTGGCCATCTACCCAAATCTTCCTTTTTATAGACCCATTTACACCTAATAGGGTTAATACCCTCTGGTGCATCAACCAAAGACCATACTTGGTTGACATACATGGAGTCCATCTCGGATCTCATGGCTTCCAGCCATCTGTCTGAGTCTCTACTCATGACTGCTTCCGTATAGGTTAGAGGCTCATCATTTTGAATGATTTGGGCTTCATTATTTTCGATTATGAACCCATACCTCTCAGGTGCCTGTCGCACCCTATCAGACCTATGGATAGGAGTGTGTTCAGGTTCTATATTAACTATGTTGTTACTTGACTGAGATGTGTCTATTTGTTGAATTTTATTAAGTTCGATATTCCTACCAGTGCCCTTTTGTAGGATGAATTCTTTTTCCATAAAAGTGGCATGCCTACTGACCGAAACCTTTTGCTCAGTAGGGTGGTAGAACAGATATCCTATACTATCTCTTGGATATCCGATAAATAGACATTTGTCTGCTCTAGCATCTAGTTTATGTCCAAAATTTCTTTTTACATAGGCTGGACATCCCCATATCTTAATATACTTAAGATTGGGCTTCTTACCTCTCCATAATTTATATGGAGTGCTAGAGACAGTTTTAGATGGTACTCTATTCAAGATATAAGTTGCTGTTTCCAAAGCATATCCCCAGAAAGAAAAAGGTAACTCCGTGAAGCACATCATGGACCGTACCATATCCAATAAAGTACGATTCCTCCTTTCAGCAACACCATTTAATTATGGTGTGTAAGGAGGAGTCCATTCAGAGATGATCCCCTTATCTTTAAGGTGATCAAGAAACTCAATGGATAAGTACTCACCTCCTCTATCTGATCGGAGGATCTTTATACTTTTTCCTGTCTGTTTCTCTACCATACTTTGATACTCTAAAAATTTTTCAAAAGCATCGGACTTATGTTTCATTAGATACACAAATCCATACCTTGAAAAATCATCAGTAAATGTGATGAAGTATGAGTATCCACCATAGGCTTGAGTTGTCATAGGCCCACATACATCTGTGTGTATGAGTCCCAATAACTCTTTTATCCTTTCTCCATGTCCACTAAATGGAGTCTTGGTCATCTTACCCATGAGACATGATTCACAAGTTCCTAATGACTCATAGTCATAAGGATCAAAGAAATTTTCTTTGTATAACTTGTTAATCCTAGTCTCACTAATATGTCCAAGTCGACAATGCCAAAGTAAGGTATTGTTTACATCATCTCTTTTCCGTTTGTTAGAAACATGAAAAATATTGTCATTAGTGGAAAGAGTTAATAGACCATTGCAGAATATGCCATAACATATAATTTCATTAGATAAAGAAATTGAGCAGCCACTGCTCATTACATTCATAGTATATCCTTGTTTAAGTAACAAGGGTATAGATATGATATTTGTAATAATTTTTGGCATATAGTAACAATTCCTTAGCTCCAAGATCTTCCCTGAAGGTAACTTCAAAACATAAGTCCCTACAACTTCTGCTTGGATGGGGTCCCCTCCAGCACCGTAGAGCTCAAAGTTACCTTCCTTCAATACTTTAAGCCCCTGAAGTCCCTGCAATGATTTGCAGATGTTATGACCACAGGCGGTATCCAACATCCAAGTATTTGAAATGGAAGAATCCAATGACAAAATAGTATGAACTTCTTTCATACCTTTTGGTGCCTCTGATGCACCAGGCTTCACACTTGCAAGGTAAACCTTGCAGTTCCTTTTCCAATGACCCGGCTTGCCACAATGAAAGCAGGTCATCTGTCCGGAGGCCTTCTTTCCTTTCTTCTTCTTAATGCCCCCTTTGGGATTCATCCTCTTACTGGGACCCTTTTTGCCTGTCTTCTTCTTATCCACAAGAAGAACTGGAGCCTTATTTTTCTTTACATGGCTCTCTGCTGTCTTCAACATATTCAACAGCTCAGGCAAGGAAGAATTAAGTTTGTTCATATGGTAATTAAGAACAAACTATGAAAATGACTCTGGGAGTGATTGCAAGATCAAGTCTTGATTCAACTCCCCATCCATTACAAAACCTAATTGACCTAATCTAGTGATCAGATCAATTATCTTTAATACATGGTCTTGTACTGATGTACCTTCTGTCATCCTTGCACGGAACAACTGCTTAGATATTTCATATCTAGCAGTTCTACTGTGTTCTCCATAAAGCTCTTTTAAATTGAGCAGTATGGAGTTAGTATCCATGCTATCATGCTACCTCTGCAACTCATTAGTCATAGAGGCAAGCATAACACACTTGACAGTAAGTGAGTCATTTTGCCACATATTATATGTGGTCTTCTCCTCTTGCGAGGCATCTTCCCTTGGTGGTTCCAAAATTGGGGTATCAAGAATATAGGAAATTCATTTTTTGACTGAGTACTATTTTTAAATTTCTCAGCCAATCAACATAATTAGGCCCAGTCAATTTGTTGGCATCTAAAATACTACGGAGTGAGAGTGAAGAGGCCATTTATCTACATTTAAACAAAGAACAATACATAAGCAAACAACCATGAAATGACAATACATAATTAAATTAGGACTTTAATTTAATTATGTCTCCCACTATTTTATCGAGCATCATAACCCTCTATACGATGATCGAGAAAACCCTAATTAGTTTTTCTTAGTGGGGTTGAGATCCCAATCCCTTATAAAAGACCTTGTGTGTACACAACAAATCTTATATAAGTTCATAGGTAGGAAATCTCTCTCCAATTGTAACCCGTACAATTCTCAACTTATCCCAGCCTCTAAAATATTAATAGCCTTGTGTATACACAACAAACTATAATATTTTAGTTAAGTAAGACCCTTCATAGCCATATAGTCATGACTTTAATAGTAATACCCTTGTGTGTACACAACAAAATATTACATTAAATCATGCCATAAACAAATAATTGTATTAGGCCAAAAATTGTGTTAGTCACCATATTAGGTCTTGTGTGTACACAACAAACCTAGTATAGATCGTAACACAATAATGACCTATCATGAAGGAAGGCCAATAATAGTATTTTAACACCAAGCATGTTAGTCAAGAATTAAATCAATCAGATCGGCCAGGCTAGTGGAAGAGATGTGGGGGTCCCCCCGTTGCTTTCCTAGACACCAATTTAAAAATTGGCCAGGTCAGACAACGGAACCAATTAAAAACCACGATTCCCTTTACCTTCCCAGAACCACCTTTCTAGACACCGAAATGACTAATTATCCATCATGACTAATAATGCTTATCGGTTAACTATACTACCACTTAATATAATTTCAAGAGGGATTTTTGCAATGCCAGCACATTCAATTAAAAGCTATCACATATATTAATACATGCTTTAAACTAAGCAAATATGTGAAATGTGTGCCATCATACTAGGACAACCATTTACCACATAATGGATACACCATTATGCCAGGGCAACCTTATTTCAGTATGATGGCTCCAGGGCTAATCATATCTCTAAGACAATTAGGGTTTCAGTGGAAAACCCTAACTGGTGGCAATCATCAAACTAATGTTCAATCAAAGACATGCATTGTGCATCAATATAAAAACTTTAACATGATACTACATCATTCAATAAAGCATGAATTGAACTGCAAAAGTTTTAATCCTAATAAGGAAGCTCTGATACCACTGTTGGATTCGGGAACCAGTGCGGAAGCATGGATTTCAAAATTTTATGAAATCAGGTCCGAACCCTAATCCCAAAATCTCCTTATTAGCAATTAAAACTATGACTACATGCATGTCCAAATTTAAACATTGTTTAAATACTAACCTCAGATCGCTATTACCAGTCTGATGCAGAAATGAACTCCAAATTGAGTAGCCTCTTGAACACACCAGGCATCCACTTGTCCGCCCTTCGATGGTGATCCACACGGGCAGATGATCAAGACACTGACTCCTTAATTGGGTTCCTTCCAATCAAGCTCTACCCAAAGAACTTGATATATAGGCTATTGGCTAGGACTCCTCTAGCCAAACTGGGACTAAACCTTCTCTCTTACCCTTCTCCTCGTCTTCTAGCAACTTTGGCCCCTTAAGACACTCTTGTCTTAAGAATAAGCCCTTGTCCTAAAATGGGACAAGGCTTGTCTTGGAGGGAGAAGAAAATTAAGACAAGATTGTCTTAATGTAAGAAAGAAAGGAGAGGCGCCTTCTTCCTTTACCGTCGGAGAGTTTCTCTCTGACTCTCCTTCTGTTCTGAGATTCGACAGAGCCTAGGCTCTGTAAAGGAATCAAAGAGGAAAGAGAGGAGGGGGAAACAATCTTCTGGAGAGGGAGAAGGAAAAAGAAGCAAGGCTTCGCCGTAGAAAATCTGGAATCATTTTTTACGGTGAAGTCTTCTCCTTAAATAGGCGACAGAGAGGCGCCTTCTTCCCTGTAATCATCCTCTCACATCCCTCTCTCTCTTCTCACGTCCTTTTCCTTTATCTCACGGCCCTTGGGATTAATCTCACGGCCTTTGGGATGGAAAGATGCAAGGAAGAATCATGAAAAACACAGAAGGGCGCGCGCAGAAAGAAGAGTCGCGCCCCTTCGGTGTTTTTTTCTTTTTTTTCACGGTAATTCCAATTTTTTGAAGAGTCCACACCTAGGTGGACTCTCTTCCATGCCTCTTCAGCCAAAAACGCCGACTTCCTCTCTTTTCTCACGCAGAAACGTCGCTTGGAGAGAGTCCACGCGCGCGTGGACTCTTCTCCTTGCGCACGCGCGTGGGAAAAGAGGGGAAAGGGCTTAGGCGATGTGGGAAAGGGGTTTAGCCTCTTAGGTTAGCCCAATTGCTAGCCTACTATTAGCCCAATGTCTTGAATCTTCAATTAGATTCAAACCGGAATGAATTTGGATCTAAAAAAGACCAAATTGGAACCCTAACTCGAATCCGATTCAAGTAGAAGCCATGGTTTGCAACACATGCTAGTGTGTTCATCTGCAAACAAGATTTAATTCCAAATTAAAACCTTGATTATCTGTCCTAAGTGTGTGACCTATTGGGTTCCATACTTAGCCAGTAGTGGATCCGAGTGCAAGTTGACCTAATTTGATCAGAACTCATTCTAATCGATTTAGGTCAAATCGAGCTAACTCGAGTCAGTCAATTAGCACTCCTCCTAATTAGTGATCCAATTAAACCATTTAATTTGATCAAACCACAAGACAAGATTGACGTCTAGCAAAGTGTCATGTCTACCCGGAAGATATGAAAATTTTGGTGAAATTCCAAAACTATGCTTCAGTGGAAAGTTCCCGTACAATTCGATCCTTCAATCATCTTGCATCCCGAATATAACTATGGATATGGAATCATGTCAAATCCAGTTTATACTCATTCCCAGCTCAGTCATACACTAATGATTCAATTAATTCGATATCATTTCTAATATCTATACTTTGATCAAAGATTTCCTGAATCATCATCTGACCTAATTTGGCTGGATGCAATCTCCTCCTACTAGGAGTGATCAATTCCTTGTTGACCTACTCATTACCTTCATATACAATTCACCATACCCAGCATCAACCTCGTGCATGACCCAGTGTCATGATTGAGATTGAACCAAAGCATGGGTTCATGTACATAAGGTATTATGGCAGTCTCAGGTCATAGGACTACTTGTACAACTCCCACTATGAGAAACATCTGTTGACATGCAGCTAAGGCTCCATTAGATGTTCTCAAACTAGATCTCTTCAGTGAACTCATTCGCTAATGAGCACCCACATCCTTGTATTAGTGTCCCACACAAGTGATTGTGAGAGCAGTCACCCTTTTCAGCATACATAGGATGTGCCAGTCTAACCGGAAACCCTGATCCCCAACTCAGGGTTCCTATGACTAGGAATATTCTAGATTAGGATTTTAAGGCCTTAGATCTCACTGGTATGATCTCATCATAGCCCTACAACCATAGCCCTAATCTATGGGGTTCATCATATAATGACACAGCGAATGATGAAAAATTATTGCCTTTATTAACTTGTCAATTTACAATGGTCTGGGAGATACAAATATTGGCTTATAGGGCATAATCCTTTCATATGAAATATTCTGGAAGCATCTGGAGGGAATTTGGCATCTAAAATGGCACCAAGGGAAAATCAGGGCACAATCAGGGCACCTGGGTGTCGATTGTGCTCTCTTAAGCTGGTGTAACTGCTTCTGGCTTCAAAATGAGGTATGGTGGAACTCCAAAATAGCATAGCCTCCTCTCTTGTACAAGAAGTGAACTCACACTAGACTCATACTGGTATACAGGACTCAATGTACTGGACTAGGTTGAGGGTTGAGACAAATCAACTAACCTCAACTTATTACAGGACTCAATTCTAGTTGATTACAAAATTTGACACAAGGCTAGGTAAACCAAATAGGGCCCAGTATTCTATATCTGATCCTGGTGCCCCCACCAATATGGGAATAGAAATAATTTTTCCTTATGCATTATCATCATCAGTAGTAAATGAAGATCCTTCATCAGCCACATCATGTTTTTGAAACTTTGCAATAAGAGACTCCACAATTCTGTTACCTCTTCCTGGACTATAAAACTTATATCCTTTAGAATGTTGTTGATATTCGATGAAGTAACAATGACTTATTTTGGGATCAATTATTTTCTGTGAAGCATTGTATAATTTTACTTCTACAGGATAACCCCAAACCTGGAAGAAATTCAAACTAGCTTTTCTTCCAGTCCAGAGTTCAAAAGGTGTTTTCAATATAGATTTATTGGAAACTCTATTGAGAATATATAAAGCAAACTCGAGAGCTTCACCCCATAAAAATTTTGGCATATTAGACATACTCATCATGCTCCACATCATATCTTCAAGGGTGCGATTTCACCTTTTGGCCACACCATTCTGCTTAGGACTTTCAAGCATGGTATATTGAGGAACAATTGCATAATCCTGTAAATACTTGGCAAACGGACCCATTTGCTATCCAGGCACATCATGTCTATTATAGTACTCACCTCCATTATCAGATCTCACAATCTTGATAAAATTTCTCAATTGTTTCTTGACATCAATTTTAAAAATCTTAAATTTTTGAAGGGCATCAGACTTTTCTTTAATCAAATAAACATAACCATATCGAGAAAAGTCATCAATAAAGTTATAAAATAACTATTACCACAAATTATAGAAGAATGAGGTCCACTTATGTCAGTGTGAGTAATTTCCAAAAGGTTTGAACTCTGAGTTGCCCCTTTCTTCTTGGTTTTGGTCAATTTTCATTTAATACAATCAACACAAGTCTTAATGTCCCCATGATCCAAAATAGGTAGGATATCAACATTGATTAATCTGGTTATTCTTTCATTTAAAATATGTCCCAGGTGTTTATGCCATAACATAAAGGATTTATCATTAGTCCTTGGACATTTGGCAACAACATTTTCAACATGTAAAGAAGCATTAGAATCGTCAATAGATAGAGACAATCTGTATAAGCCATCAACCAAAATACTATAACCAACAATTTTTGAATTGAATATCAAATCAACTCTTCAATTGCTAAACATGAATCCATAACCAAGCCTATCTAAGAATGAAACTAAAATCAAAATCCTTCTAAAGAAAGGTACATAAAAGTTATTTTCTAAAATAATAATAAAACTAGACTCTAAGAACATCTTGACAACTCCTACACACTCTACTTCGACTTCAAAATCATTTCCAACCTTCAACTTGCTCTCATTCAGGCTTGGCTTCCATTTGTTTATCATCCCCTGTAGAGAAATAACAACATGAGTTGAAGCTCCACTATCTACCCACCAAGAATTAGTAAGGACATTGACCATATTAGATTCATAACAGACTAAACCAAGGGGCTTACCTCTTTATTTTTCTTTCTTTTCTAAGCAGGACTTAAACTTAAAGCACTGACTTCTTATATATCCTTTCTCTTTATAGTGGAAGTACTTGATCTTCTTCTTAATGGCAGCCTTGGGACCTCCTACAAAATGGTTCTGATCGTGACTTCTTCCATCCCTCTTGGAATCCTGAGACTATTTAGGAGAAGTAGGCTTTCCCTTCTTCTTATGTACAAAATGCTTGCTAGATTGAGTTTGATGTTGATAAGTAAGGAGGGCACTATCATTCTTTTCTTTCTTGACCTTTTCTTCTTCAGCAACACACTTAGTGATCAGGTCATAAACATTCCTTGTTTCATCAAGAGTATTGTAGGCAGTCTTGATTTGAGAAAATTCTACAGGCAAGGAATTCAAGTTATGTGACACAATGAAAGAATCCGGTAGATCAATCTTCGAACCCTTGAGCTTAGATTGGATATGAACCATCTTCAAAATGTACTCTCTGACACCCCCAATATTATTATATGTCATGGTTGTCAATTCCTTCATCAGAAATCCAATCTCAGCATTATTAGATACGAGATACCTTTGTTCAATAGAATCCAGCAACTCTTTTGCTTTGTCAGACTTGGGTAAACTGCTTAGAAGATGTTTAGAAATTGACCTCTTACTTGCAATCAGACTGAGTCTGTTCGACTTCTCCTTTTTAGCAAGGTAATCCTTCTATTCAATGGTGCTTTGATCATGCAAATCAGCGGGTCTGGCCTCATGCAAAGCAAGATCATTGTTAGCAATTCTAAGAGCAAACTCTAGGTCTTGTCTCCACTTTTTATAGTTTGACCCAGTAAGCATCTCAATAACAGCATTGTTGTTGTTCACACCAAAAGTAACTGTACAATCAAAATAAAGAATACCAAACATTAATTAACGGACATACTACAAATATATCATATCACAATAACAAATAAGAGCACAAGCATATAATCACATATTCCCCTTTAGACAGAACATGCAATATGTATTAGTTCTCTTCACATGAAGCCACAAGCTAATCAGATATTCTGACATTCCTGAACCTATCCCCTTTGGGCTGACAATCCCAAGGAAGCTTGAGTACCTCAGCAATATAATGCTCCATGCCATATTTTCTAGTTAAAATACATAATAACCCCCTTTGGATAGGTGGTTGTATCTCATAACCAGAAAATATCCCTTATATGATGAATAATTTAATGGACTGACACAAATAAACCACTTTGGTGATAAATATTTACTCCAACCCATAAAATTATGTATACAGGAAATAAATATCCAAGTCAGAAATTAAGGATATGTCAAAATATATGTATGTCCAATATGATCAATCACAAATAGGATACTAATCAATATGTATCCACTAATCCATTTTACAAATACCATTGCATTCCACAATGTACATCATAGATAAATATAACAATAAGAATCCGCCCATGCCCTTCCAACATTTTATTTTGGACCAAAATATAATTATATATCTTTCAAGGTCTTAACTATAAAAGGACTAATTTATAATTCAAAAAAATTTAGGGGCCAAAGTGCAAAATGCCCTTTTGGACCAAAAAGTAATTATAAATTTTGGAGGGACTAAACTGTAAAAGGTCTTATATTTAATTCTAGAAATCCCAAGGGCTTAAATGCAAAATGGCCATTTTTTTTAACTTATTGGGAATGGGTTATTGGATTTTGGGTTTGAACCCAAAACCCAAAACCCAAAAACTGGTTAGAGGTTATCTTCTCCAACGAGACCCAAACCTAGTGAAGGGCTAGTTTCGTAAAACCGCCAGCCACCACCCCTTCGATCCCTCCCCTGCCAGCACAGCCACCAGCAAGACCACCCCCTGGGCCGGTCTGGTGAAGATGCCAAAGGTCTGGAACATGTCCATGGCCGACAAGACGGGTAGGTTCCCAATTTTTTTTTTAACTTATTGTTATCCAAGGTGTCAAAAATAGAGACTACCGGTCGATCCTACCGATTTCTCCTACCACCTCCGGTCACAACAGCGTCATCTCGATGCCGCCGGTCACCCCATAGCACGAATAATATTCGGCATGCACAGATCATGATGATCGGTGGGGAATCATGTTATTTTATTAGATCTAATATGCTGAAAATAATATTTCTAATCTTTTGGATACCAGGGCTCTGATATCAAATGTAAGACAAATAATTCCTAAATCCCTAGAATCGATCAAAGATTAGAATCATAAATAGATATGAGAAAAAGAATAGCATACATGTATTCACCATAATCCACTAATCCTGATGCTCACACGAACACCGTAGGCAATGTCCTTCTCTCTGGTCTTCCTCAGAAAGGCAGCTCTCAATGGAAAAAATCACCATTTCATCAATCACCGAATACGTGATATATATAAATAGAGGAAGCGAAGAGGGGACCTAGCCAATAAAATGAAAATGCCCTAACTGACCCTCCCATCATGAGTCAAGTCGGGCTAAGGCCTACATTATACCGCCTTAACCATACCAAATCACATGAGGTGCTCATAGTCCAATCAATGGTCACATAGTAATGGGCTCAACCTACGTCTATCAACATGGACCATAAAATCAACTCGAATTTTAATAAAAGAAAAATATCAATTAATGTTAGCCTAAATCAAAAAAATTCTTACATTCTCCCAAGGCCTTGACTCAGTCTACAACAACTGGCATCCAGGCTTTGACCCAGTCAAAGAGGCTTTCATCCCAACCCAGCAAGAAGTCAAGTAGTCCAAACCTAAGGGGAGTCAATGTCCAAGTTCTACAAGGAGTTCATTATTCAAGTTCTACCAAGACTTCAGTGTCCTAATCCCACTCAAACCTTGTACTCCTTGTCCCATACAAACTTGTAATCCCACTTTGACAGGGAAAGGGCCTTGGGTGAATCTATAAATACCCACCCCCTCCTCCTCTTATATTCATTAACTTTTAATGAATGAAAAATTGAGTGTTTATTTTATTCCAATTGCCTTTGTTCTATGAGAACGTTGACCTCCGTGAGAGAGTGGGTGTGAGGCCCAATTATCCTTTTTTTTCTTAAAACCCTAGCTGCCCACTTCTTTCTCCACTTTTAACAAACCCTAGCCACCCCATCCTCCTTCTCTAAACCCTAGGATGCCCTATCTATCAAGCCTTAAGACTGCCCCATCCTTCTTTCTTCCCTTGGCCGCCCACCTCCATATTCCCTTGGCTACCACCATCCAACCCCATCTAGGTTGCCCCCTCTCATCTGCAAGCCCAGGCCGCCCACCCCCAAGCATCCCCAGGCATCCTCAAGCCCGCCCCAAGCCACCCTCCAAGTGTTCAAGCACCTTCCATCACTTCAAGTCACCAGCCATCTTCAGAAATTTTTTTACCTTCAATTTTTCTCTCACCCTCTAGTTTTATATTTTTCCTTCAATCTACATCCCTAACCCTTGACATCTATAGGATCCTTCAGGAGAAATGACCCTCAGGATGTAGTTTTCTTTGCCCTTGATACCATTTGATAAAAAGCTGGCTGATCTATGGGAAAGCTATTTCATCATCCAGGCACCGATCTGAGTGTAGTGATCCTTTCTACGGTGAAGATAAAATCATTGCTAGATATTTAGACCCCTTCCCTTCTGTCATAGTTTGATTTCTTGAAGTTAGAGCATGCCTTATTAGAGGTTTCTTAACCCTAGGATCCTTTTTGTTTTTCTCTTTGATCGTTTCTACCATGCGGATTGAATTCTAGCTATTACGGGATAACCTTTACCTAGTCTTGATAATTATCGGGAACAACCTTCATATAAATCTAAAAATAATTGTCTGCTTTAGTCTAATTTTTTTATGTTCATCCCTTTCATGTCATCTAGCATTAGTTTTAGAGTTCTTCCTTCATCAATTTTTGGTATCAAAGCAGGATTAGGACATGTTCTTGCATTATAGTTTAGAATTTCAGCATACTGAAATCTTCATACACATTAAAACCTAGAGCTATTTGTCCATCAAAACCTTGCTATTTTTCTCTGAATTTTGTATCACTCGATCTCTGTTTAGTCCTCTATTTTTTTGTAATTTTAGCTAAATTTCTCAAATCTGAAAACAAACAAAAAAATAGCAAAAACAAAACCCTAACAAAAAAAAAGGCCTGCTTGCTGAAATCTGCTACTAGTCTAAACCTAGGGTTTGTCTTCCATTAAATTCTTTTTGTTTTGCATCAATTTTTGCATCCTCTGATCACATATTTAGTCCTCTATATTTCTATATTTTTTTGTAATTTTATGATCTAAAAAACATAAAATTTTTTGCATGAAACCTAATGATGTGGGACAAAATATGCAAACTAATCTACTGATTAATTGATTAAATATCTGAGAATAACAGAAATTAATTTTTTGTATTTATCAAAAAATCAGACTCAAAGAATCTAAAAAAACTAGACTAGTCAACTAGTTATGCTACTCACAAAGTGAATCAATCAAAATAAGCTACAAAATAGGACTTGGTGATTAAGAAACCACCGTAAACTAGGGTTTCTACTTTCAATGAATTAGAACTGAAGAGAAAGGAAAATGTTTTAGAGTTAATAATGATGATTTGCAATACTCTTGAAGTGGATCTGAATTGGCACTCTAGGATTTCACGGCAGGACTTCAAGATTGTCATTCTTGGGTTCGGATCTGTAACGAGATTGGTTCCAAAGCAAAAGCACCATCACTTCAGATCTTGATCACCTGAAACACTCACAAGGAAACAAGTTAGAAAGCAAGAAAAGAAGGAAAGTTTGGAAGGAAAAAAGAAGAGAAGGAAAGTGGTGGTTTTAGGATTTGTTGGATGGATTGAAGATGGATAATTGGATAACTAGGGCCTCACACCCAGCGATGCTTTGAAGAACAAAGGAATTTAAGGCCTCACACCCCGCGATGCCATCACAGCAAAGGAATTGAAGAAAAACTTTTTTTTATTTATAAAATAGATGTCATACAAGGGGGGTTTAGGGGTGGTATTTGTAGACCAATTACAAGATGAGTGTGGGATACAAATTATAGAGTTCTTGTTGAAAGAGCAAGAAACTCCTTGGCATTGGCTTCCCTTGGGCATCAAAGACCTTTGAATCCTGTCTTGGGCATCTTAGCTTCTTAACATTTATCTCTTCTTGGGCTTTTTCCACTTGGGCGACTTTTCTTGAATTAAAGTGTGCGACAAAATAAGAAGAGGCGCTAATGTGATGGTGTCCTTCTTTCTTGGTCCTCTTAAATTCAAATATGAGTGGCGATAATTTATGAGAAGTTGGCGATCTTCCTTTTTCTTGATTGGAATCAATCCATCTTCCCATCTTGGTGTCTTCTTGTATTTGAAATTGGATGAAGATAATCCACATGAGATAGATAAGGTTGGACTCCTTTGAAGTAGATAGATAAGATTAGACTCCCATCTTCCATGGACTCCTTAGCACTCCCTTGAATTTGGGTGACAAAAAAAAAGTAAGATGAGGCATGAGATATAGAATCCTTCCCACGTACTCCTCTTAAAAGTGGCAACTTGGTTGGATTTTAAATGGGCAACAAAGAATTCATTTCATTCATGGGCGCCCCCTTTGGATAAGCTTAAATTTCAAATGATGTCTGAATGTCCTGATGTCCGATGTCTTGATGTCTGAATGTCTGGATATCTGGATGTCTGATGTCTGGATGCCTTGGAATCAAAATAAATTGGACTTCTTGATTGGCACCCCACATGGGTCTCATGTGGCCGACCATGTGATGTGTCATGGCATGTGGTGGCATGTGATATGGCATGTGATGTGGCTTGGGCATCCAAGATTGTATGATGTGGCGAGTGATGTAGCTTGTGGCATGTGACATTGTCCAAAATTTGATGAGGTGGTGCTAAGAATTAATTATCATGTGCCACCAAGGCATGACTTGACTTGGGTTGGCACATGGTGTCACATGGGGTCATGATTTGGGTCCCCTCTTATATTAGTGGACTCAATTAAAATAACTAATCACACAACTCAATCAACTAAATAACTAAAGTGATGCGGGACAAAATATGAAAACTAATCTACTTATTATTAAACTAATTAACCGAGATTAACAGTGATTAATTTTTTTTATTTTTTAGATTAAAGACTCAAATCAATCAAAATAAACAAGACTAGTCAACTAGTATATGCCCGCAATATTGAACTAACAAATCTAGTTAGGAAAAAAGGATTTGGTGATTAAGAAATCACCTTCAACTAGGGTTCTACTTCTCAAAGGATCAAAAAATAAAGAGTTAGAGAAGGTTTTTACTATACCAACAAAGATTATAACCCTCATGCTATAGATCTGATTGGACTCTCTAGGATCTTGCGGCAAGACTTCCACATAGTTGATCTTCGGGCTCCGATTTTCAACTCAACTAGTTCCAAGGCAAAAAACACCATCGCTTTCGATCTTGATCACCTACAATCAGTCACAAATGCTCACAACAATCAGGTTAAAGGTGTGGAAAGAAGAATAAAAATTGAAAGGAAAAAAGTTGGAAGGGGAAGAAGATGGAAGTGGAGGCTAGGGTTTCTGATGGTGGGATAAATAGGATAACTAGGGCCTCATACCCTGTGATGCTCCGTAGAACAAAGGAATTAAGGCCTCACATCCTGCGATGCTCTCAAAGAACAAAGGAATTTTGGAGAAACTCTCACTTTTATTTCATGAATTGAATTAATGAATACAAAGGGATGATGGTGCTATTTATAGACCATCTACAAGTAGAGTAAGGGCAAGAAACTCCATTGATTGTTTCCCTTGGACATCAAAGACTGTGGAATCCTTTTTTTGGCATCTTGTACTCTTGAATTTGACTACTTTGGGTGACAAAACTTGAACCAAAGTGGGCAGCAAGGTCTCTTTCTTCATGCAAACAAAGGGGTGCTAACTCCTTTGAATTTTGGGCGACAAAGAAATGAAAAGTCCTTCTTGCTTACTCCTCTCAAAATTAAGAGCCTTGGATATATGGGCAACAATAAGAAGGATGAGGTGATAATTTGCATCAATTCTTCTCCTTCTTGGTGAATTTGAAAGCAAATAAGATAATCCTTGGAACTTGGATGAGATGAGGATAGAACCGGCTTTGAATTTTGAATGGATGAGGTGCTCCTCTTCATGTGGGTGACAAAATGAGGATAAGGAGAGGTGCTAAATGAGATGAAAGTCCTTCTATATTACTCATTTAAAAATTAGTGATGGAATTTAAATGGGCACCTTTCTTGGATAAGCCTCACTTTTAAATGATGTCCGGAAGTCCTTCTATCTTACTCATTTAAAAATTAGTGATGGAATTTAAATGGGCACCTTTCTTGGATAAGCCTCACTTTTAAATGATGTCCAGATGTCTAGATATTTGGATGTCCTAATTTTCTTGGAACATGAGACATGGACTTTTGGTGGGCATCCTTGTGGAATTCTTGTGGCCGACTAAGATGACATGGCATGTGATGATGTCCAAGATGATGTGGCAAGTGATGTAGCTTGTGGCATATGACATAGGCTTGGTGATATGGCATGGGCATCCAAAACATGATGAGGTGGTGCATGTGATGGTGTGGCGCCAAGAATTGATTAGGTTGGCACATGGTGTGTTGGGTTGGCACATGGAGTCACATGGATCTTGACTTGGATCCCCTCTTGTATTACAAGACTCAACTAAAATAACTAATCACATGACTCAACCAACTAATTGAAACCAACTAACTAATTACAAGGACTCGATTGTAACTAACTTTAAGCCCAACTTGATCAATTGCAACTTAATTTGATCAAAAGGCATAACAAAAATTAATTACAGGCTCAAGCTGGTAAATAGGGTTTGTCTGTATATATACATAACTAAACTTGGTAAATAGGGTTTAGATAGGATTTATATATATATACAGGTTTTGATTGAATTGGGGTTTAGGGCTGAACCCAACTGGGCCAAAATAATAGAATTTAAAATTGACTAGGCCTTGGTGGGGGCACCAGGATCAGACACATATTACTGGACCCTATTTGGTTTACTTAGTCATGTGTCACAATTTTGTAAGAAAATAAGATTGAGTTGCAATAAGGTGAGATTAGTTGATTTGTCTCGACCTAGTCCAGTATATTGAGTCCTGTACATCAGTATGAGTCCAAATCTTATACAAGAGAGGAGGTTACCCTATTTTGTAGTTCCACCAGGCCTCATTCAAGAGCCAGAGACAATTACGTCAGCTTATGGGAGCTCAATTGATACCTAGGAGCCTTAAAAGCCCTCCAGATGCCCTCTAGGTGCCCTAATTCCCTCCAAATGCCATTTCAAATGCCAGATTCCCCCAAGATGCTTCTAGAATATTTCATATTCCAGGAGCCCATGTTTCCCAGGTTATTCCATCACTCCAAGCCTTAAAATTTCAAGCCCAGGAAGCAAGCCCAAGCATGAAGAACCAAGATTCCAAGGAATATGCTGATATCAGGGCACCCCAGCTTTCAGGGCCCAAAGCCCATGCACCAATCCAAAGGAGGATGACCCCTTGCTGCCCCTTGAAGCCCAACACACCTATGATAGGCATCCTCCATGAGTTGACCAAGTCCAACATGGTGGAAGAGCTCAAGTACAAGGAGTTTAAGTTTTTATTTCATTCAACTTGTATACTCCTAGTTCTAGGTTTATTTTATAGTCTTTCTCTCACTTAAATTATGTAAACCTATTCTAACTAGTAGAAGACTTGTAATCCTTTTAAGAGAGAGCATGGGAACTTTATAAATACCCCACCCCTCCCCCTCTTGTAATCATCTCTTTCTTATGAATACAACTTGCTGAAATCTTCGATATTGCCTTGTGTTTGGTATTCTAGTGTTGGTTCTCTTATTCTTGTGTGCTCTCCTTGTGTTCCTGGATTAAAACCATGTTGCCCTAGCTTCCATCTACATCTTTGGAGATCATCCAAGATGAGAGGAAGATGCCTTAGCTGCTGCCCCAATCAAGCAACTGCTTCTTCCCCGGGACATTCGCACCTAAACCTAGTTCTTTCAATTCAAAACCATAGTTCCTTTTCTATTTTTTTATTTGCTATTTTGATTGACCTTGATGCTTGCAGGATCCCTGAGGTGCTTCACCTTCTTAGAGGAGGCCTTCTTTGCTTCCAGGACTGCCCAGATCAGCCATCATATTCAAAGGAACCGAGGCTTCTTCTTCCAGGCTCTGATCAGAGTGTGAGTGTCCCTTCAGTTATTGAATTTATAATCTCTGACTGGTAAGAAACCTTTCTTTCTTTAAATTTCTTATTTGATGAAGATAAGATATCCTAAACCGGGAGTTTCTCAACTCTCGGGTCATGGCTACTTATTATCTTTCATTAGTTCTTTGAGATCATGATGATTCTATGCATTGCTATCCTATTTTCTAGTTCTTACTTTAGTTTATGAATTTAGCCTGCAAACCAAAATTATAAAAATCATAAAAAAATTATTTTACTATTTTTTTTGCATGTTTAGCAATCTTAGAGTCATCCCACATCATCTATGATCTTGGAGCTTCTCCATCATGACCCTAGGTAGTGATTTGGGTGGGATGCCCTAGGCTCCGCATGTAGTGAGATGGGTGGGATGCCCTAGACTGTATGTAATGGGGTGGGTGAGATGCCCTAAAGGTGCGATGCCTCTCCGTGAAGGTAAGCTACAAGTCCATAGAGTATCCATCTTTCTTTCCGCTACATTTTTTTCTACCTTCTTGACCCTAATCATAGGAGACTTCTCAGCGCTCCGACGATCCTCCTAGCCCTTCCTTTTGTCTCGCATCAATTACTCGTGATGGTCTCGGTAGTTCAGCACACTCCAGTTTTCCTTCCGGTACTTATGATACATCAGATGATGGAGGCATCGACCAGTCGGTGACTTTGCTTACCCTACGAGATAGGGTTGACACTGCTTTTTAGAGTGTACGGTGTGACTTTTGATGATGAGCCCTTCCGGATGCTTCTATATACTGATGTCTATGACATCAGGTCACTACATCGGATGGGATATCAACATTTAGAGGCCAGTGGAGATGCAAAGTATCAGGAGAGGCCGATGACAGAGATGATGTCGTTGCAGAGGAGGAGCATATATTTTCAGGTGAGGCAGGGCCTTCAGAGGCACATCTTCCAAAGATTCAGCCTGAGCCAACAGCGCAGCCAAAGTCTGCTTCATAGTCTGAGCCAGCTACACAGCCTCAGCCTCAGCCAGCTTAGTCAGATGCTCCAGGAGCTTCAGAGAGTCTATTGGACAGAATCAGTCACATAGAGATAGATATTATGATTGTTCGACAGCAACTTGATAGCTTTATCATGGAGACGAGAGACAGCCACAGAGGATTGAGTGATGGCATCTCTGATATTTTATCTGCACTATCTAGACCCTTTTCTCGGAGTGTTCCAGATCTAGCTCCAACACCAGGATCAAAGATTAACACTGATGGTGAGATTAACTCTGACGGTTTCGACTTTCCTGACTTGATGACAGAGCTAGTGGCAGAGACAGTAGTAGACTTGTCTAGGTGTCCCATTTGAGATTCTTCCAGTTCACCCATTCAGACTCCTATTCTATCTACTCCACCATCTAGATCTGATGATCACACAGCCATTCCTATCCTTTCACCCATCATTGATACTCCTATTGTTGACTCACCGATTACAGGTACACCTATTGATTCTTCAGTTGATACGCCTATTATCAATACACCGATCATTTCTTAAGCTGATACACCGATTTTTGACACACCTATAGTTGATACACCTATCCTACATATATCCTCGCTCATCCGAGAGCTAGGTTTCTACACACCTAGCTTTCACTATCTTGATTCTAGACCCTCATTTGATCGTACACCACATCCGACAGTTATAGAGACTATCGCTTCAATCTGTTCCATTGCTGCTGATGACATAGCCTCCACCTCTTCTACCTCATCTAGAGGTAGGACCTATGTTCGACGTAGAGGATGTGGTCATCGTACTCCTTCATGATCGACCAGGACTCGTCTTTGTGATCTTAGATCGATATGGCCCCGAGCTTATTCTTTCACTGATAATGGACCAATAGAGATTGGATCTTCAGAGGATGAGGATTAGGATAGTTTTTACTTATTTAGATAGTTTTTATTTCTACATCTTTATATTTTTGATGTTCCCTATATGTATCGGGCACTTTTGTTAAGTGTATGAAATGTTATGTTATGAATTCAAATGAATGAAATACATTAATTACCTTCAGTACTTCATTATCTTCATTTATGAATGAATGGATGAATGAATTGTTATGTTGTACTTCATTGTTCTATATTGAATGACTTACTTATTATTCTCTTCCTTCCTTTTTAATGATAACAAAAAGGGGGAGTAATAAGACTAAAGTATAAATGTGTTTGAAAATTCTTTCGTGTTTGAAATTTTGAAAATTCTTTTGAAATTTGTTTGAGCTTGAAATGAAAATTCTTTACAAAATTCATTAAGTAAGGGGGAGTAATACCTCCTTTGTATTGAAAATTAAATTTGAATTGAATTTTATGTCAAATCTTTTTTTTTGATGTTTAACAAGATGTTTACAAATTCTTTTACAAATCATCTATTCAGGGAGAGTCTAGTCTATTGCTGAATTTGTCTCTTTTGAGCATATTTTCTTTTAGAGTATCACGATACTTAAATTTATCCCTTATATATATTCCAAGCTCTGATACTCTTAGCCATTATAATGCTCTTATTCTGATACATCTTTTTCAATATTGCAATTGCTCTAATACACCTATTGAAATTAGCTCTTCGTACCTTGAAAAATTCTTTTGAAAGCCTTTTATGCAATTTATACTTAAAGATTTTGTCATCATCAAAAAGGGAAAGATTTTTGACTCCATTATTGATTTTGATGACAAGCAAAATGCTTAAGTATAAGTTGAGTACTAATGATTTCTTTGAAGTATGTTTGTACAGAAAAAGGTGCTCATCAATTTGACAAATGTTATTTAATTGAAGAAGTCCAAATATAGATAAAAAATCTGCTTAAAGAAGACTTCAACAGTTGAAGATTGGTTGAATGGACATTTGAGTTTAACATAGATTTGATTTAGCACAAGTTCAAAAGTTTTGAGAGAATCTCAATGATGTGTCGACTTAAAGTATCGACACATGACTCAAAGTGTCGATACATGACAGTGAAGTATCGACTCAAGTCGGCACGTAGAGAAAGTTTTAGTTGGCACGGCTAATGTATCAACACTTGGATGTGTTGTGTCGACTCAAGGTATCGACACATGGATCAGCTCATCGCCTGAGATTTTTTTATTACAGAATTTGCTGAAGTTGAAGATCTGGCTGAAGTGTCGACACATGGATGCTAAGTGTCGACTCAAAGTGTCGACTCACCTAAGAATTCCAGAAAGCTACATTGAAGATATTTGAACTAGGTGTCGACTCAAGGAGTGCATGTGTCGACCTGAAGTGTCGACTCACAGCCTGAAGTGTCGACACATAGAGTTCTGGGAACAGTTACATCTAGTTTTTCAAACGCAGAACTCATCCCTCTTGGCGCCCAACGGCTAGTTTTTCATGTATAACAGCTAGCCTTGGGAAGGTATTTATATGATTCAAATCAAATCAGAACACAAGAGGAATAAGGGAATGAAAAAGGAATAACCAAGAGAGAAGAAAAGAAGAGCATTCATTCTTATTCATTGAGTTCAACCACCTTCAAGCAAAAGCAAGTCACCAAGCATTCAAGAGCATTCAAGATCAATCATTCTTGAGCAATTAAAGAAGCTTCAACAAGTTGAAGGTAGCATTATATTGAGCTTCAAAGAAATACCCGCTTTTTATTAGAAAGCTTTCATTGTTTCTTTACTTCATA
Organism: Areca catechu; assembly: GCA_021397845.1. Classification (NCBI taxonomy): domain Eukaryota; kingdom Viridiplantae; phylum Streptophyta; class Magnoliopsida; order Arecales; family Arecaceae; genus Areca; species Areca catechu. Next base: position 163,966,200 of record CM038039.1, read on the forward strand.
CTATATTTGTTGTAAGGGTTTTTGGTTAGCCTATTAGAAAACCAAGGAGGTTATTGGTGAGCTTTTGAAAACTAATTAAGTTCTTGGTTAGCCCGCAAAATCAAGGGAGGTTGTTGGTGAGCCTTAAAACCATTTAGGTTCTTGGTTAACCTGTAAAACCAAGTGAGGTTTTTACTTGTGAGCCTTATGAAAACAAGTCGGGTTTTGATTAGTGAGCCAAGAAAACTAATCGGCTATAATCAGTTGAAATTATAGTAAATTCTCAAGATGATCTTTGGGAGTGGATGTAGGTGCATTGGATAGCATCGAACCATTATACTTCCTTGTGTTTGTGATTGCTTGTCTCTTCTATTTGCTCTTACTTTTATTGCTTTATAATTTTGCTGCACACTTACTTAAAAGCTCTTCATTTGCATTCATAGTATTTAGTTTAATTGTTAGATTGGATCACACACTCTTGCATTTCATTAATAATTTTTTAGAGACCCAATTCACCCCTCCTCTTGGGTAGCTTACTGGGCAATAAAATCCAACGAGCCGACTCGACTAGAACACAATATCCTATTCTAAGCCATGCCAACTAGCAGAGCCGACTCTTATACCAGAGAAGCCGACTCTAAGACCCAGACTGACCAAAAACTCAGCCTAAACACCTAGGACTCACCACGGACTCACTCCTGGCCCTAGATACATCATGGAAAACCATGATAGACCGGACCAATACATGAACATTGACCCGACAAGCCTTGAACACACCACCCGAGACTCAACAATCTCCACCTTGGTGCTTCAAGGCTACATATGCCAGACTCCTCAAACCTATCAAACACATACAAGAGTAGAAGCTTTCTCTTAATAAAGCCTTTGTAAGTGCATTGGCCTGGTTCTCCTTCATAAGGATCTTCACCAGCATCACTTCTCTTTCCTCCACCAGCTTTCTGATCCTGTAGTATCTCACATCTATATGCTTGGTGTGAGCATAATAGATTGGGTTTTGAGTCAAGTGTATGGTACTCTGGCTATCACTGTGCAGGACCACTATACATTGTTTTACCCCCATTTCAGTCACTAGCCTTCTCAACCATAGTGCTTGTTTTGCAGCTTCCATAATCCCTATATACTCTACTTCCGTTGTAGACAAAATAGTAATAGGTTGAAGGGTTGATCTCCAAGAAACCGGTCCACCATACATGCAGAAGAGATAACCTATTGTAGACCTTCTTGTATCAAGATCACCCGCATAGCTTGCATCAACAAACCCTTCCAAAGGACCCGAATCTTCACATAATTCAATGAAGTTCCATCCATGTCCTTCTGGCTGCCTACCAAATTCCAGTCCATACTTTTGAGTCCCTTGTATATACCTCAAAATCAACTTCAATGCTTTCCATTGTTCCTTCCTAGGATTTGCTATGTACCTGCTCACCTGGCTTACAGCATATGCTATGTCTGGCCTAAACAAACCATAGCATACATCACACTGCCGACAGCATTTGCATATAGAACTCTCTCCATGTACTCTCTCTCCACATCTGTCTGGGGGCTTTGATATTTTGAGAGAGAAATATAGCCTGGTAATGGTGTTTCCATTGATTTGGCCTTCTCCATCCCAAACCTCTCGAATACCTTTTTGATGAACCCACCTTATGACAAATGGAGTACTCCTTTGCATCGATCCTTGCAAATCTTCATTCAAAGGATTTTCTGCACTAATCCCAAATCTTTCATCTTAAATTCATGAGATAATGCTCTCTTCTGCCCTTTCATAGCTTTCATACTTCTGCTGGCTATCAACATATCATCCACATACAGAAATAAATACAGAGCATCCACAGTATCCATATCATTGACATAAATACAATGGTCATGTTCACATCTGAGAAACCCAAGCCTCATTATAAATGTATTAAATATCACTAACGAGGTAATTGTTTCAAACCATACAATGACCTCTGGAGTAGACATACCTTTTTCTCCTGTACAACCTCAATGAAGCCATTAGGTTGCTTCATGTAGATTTTATGTTCTAGACTTCCATGTAGAAAGGCTATCTTCACATCCATTTGCTCCAATTTCATATCATGTTTTGCCACCAATGACAACAACACCCAAATTGAAGTATGGTGTACCATAGAAGAAAACACCTCTATGAATATCCCTTTGCTACTAGCCTTGCCTTGTATCTCACTCCACCTTGCTCTGAAGGTACTGTTTTCTTTGTGAACACCCATTTGGAGCCAATTACCTGAGCATCTTTAGGTAAATCCACTAGCTGCCATGTCTGATTCCTCCTAAGAGATTCCATCTCTTCCATCATGCCTTGCATCCATGACTCTTTATCAGGACTTTCCATGGCTTCCATAAAATTTTCCGAATCTCCATTAAGAGATATAAGAGCATATGATATAGTTTCATCCATGCCATATCTCACCGACTTCCAAAATATGCATTAAGGCTTATGCAATGCCACTCCCCTTGCACTCTCTTGCAAGTCTTCTGTTTGTGGCTCCTCCTGCACCTCCCTTTGAATAGCTGGTTCTACTTGCTTCTCCTTCATCCTTGGAGAATCTTTCTTGCCCAACTCCACCTTAACTAAAACTCTAGTTCCAACTGATGTTAATGGCCTATCCTCCACCTGTGAAGGGCACTCACTGCTGTTCATCTTCGTGACTACACATCCAACTGCAGTCCCCGGTTTCTCCAAGATGCTCTTCTCATCAAAAATGACATTCCTACTAATCACTGTCCTCTTTGATTGAGGATCCCATAGTAGGTAACCTTTGACTCCTTGTGGATACCCTATGAAAATTATCTTTTTTGACTTAGGATGCAGCTTGCTTCTTTCAGTTGCCTCCACATGTTAATAGGTCGACCAACCAAACACCTTCAGGTGGCCAAGCTCCACCTTCTTTCCACTCCAAGCTTCCTCTGGAAGTCCTCCATTCAACTTGAAATGAGGGGACCTGTTCACAAGAAAATATGATAGAGTAATAGCATCACCCCAAAAATTTTCGGCAGTGATAACTGCAGCCTCATACTCCTTGCCTTTTTAATAGTATTCAGTTATCCTTTTTGCAACACCATTCTGCTATGGGGTCATCCTTACTGTGTAATGGCATTTGATCCCATTTTCCTCACGGTAACTTCTGAACTCTTTACTAGAGTACTCTCCACCATTATTCGACTGAAGACACTTCACATATCTTCCTGTCTCCTTCTCTACCTCAGCCCTCATCAAAGAAGGTAATAAAATATCTTGCTCTACCTCTAAATAAAATAGGTGTTGGTCCCTATACATCCGAGTGCACCAAATCTAGCACTCCACTTGGCTTGGTACAAATAGCAAATTTCACCTTATGCTATTTATCAAAGATACAAGGCTCACACAGATCATTTCCATCCTTCTTCAAAGTTGGAATGTTCCTTCTTCTGCTTAACTCCGTGAGCCCTCAGTCACTCATATGACCCATCCAATAGTGCCACAGTTTATATGTCAACTGTTCCTCCTATGCCACTACACGCACCTCTACACTATCATTCACATCTAAGCCTTCCATCTTATATAGATTGTTACTTAGTCTTCTTCCTCTCATTACCACCAAAGCTCCCTTCGTTATTCTCAAACATCCACTACTATATTGGCAACTAAAAACATATCCCTACTCTTTCAAGTAGCCCAAAGAAATCAAATTCTTTTTCACCTCTGGTACATGTTTGACATTTGACAGAGTCCTTATCACTCTATCATACATCCTCACCCTTTTGGTGCCAACTCCAGCTATCGTGCAAGGATGATCATCACCAAGGTTTACACTACCTCTATCTGACCTGTCATAGGTATAAAATCATTCCTGATATGAAGTATAGTGGTATGAGCATGCAGAATCCAAAATCTAGGTATTATCCTAATCTACTAATCCATCTGATACAATCAGTACATCTCCTCCATTACCTTCTGATACATTTGCATTACTTATGTTAACTCTTCCCTTTTCTGTCTTCCAAAGAGGACAATGCTTTTTGATATGCCCAAGCTGATGACATTTATAGCATTTCAAGTTCTTATGATTTCGAGACTAAGATCTACCCTTGGATTTTTCCTAGCTCTTTCCCTGAGTCTACCTTATCTCTCATTCATAGCAAGAACCTCTGAGTTAGGATTACCTTTGCAGATCTTTTTCTTTTACTTATTTAATCTAAGCACACCAACAACCTCTTCATAATTCAGGGTTTCCTTTCCATACACCAAGGTTGTTATGAGTATTGAAAATTATGTCCCAAAGCCAATCGCCTAGGCTGTAGGCGGTTATGCTCAGTATTGTAATTTGTATATGAATTAACAAAATTTTATTTTAGCAGCTCATTACATTATTAATTTTCCTGTAATGAACTCTATTTATATGATGAAATCCTTTGGACTACACTGACTTCGATATAGAGAGGATATATCGAGTGATCATTTTAAAAGGTTCACAACCAAAGGATACATTATACAGGACGACAATGTATCAAGTGTAGATTGTTGTAGTTTACATCATTTGGTTGTCCTCTTGACCAAAGGAGTATGGTGACACTGATATGATCTGCAAGTGGGATGTGTGACATCTCATTGAACGTGACTCTGTGGAGCTCATTTTTGCCAAAGGATTGCTTGCGATTTGATATGTGTATATGTGTCCCTCCGACCTAAGGTCACCATGATAGCTTGCAAGCAACTTCCTATGTTTTGGTGCTGGACTACCCAGATTTCTAATCCAGTGACGGAAGGTTTCTAGGTACAAGCAAGTACTTGTGGAGCAGTGGTGGACCAAGATGGAATTGACCTGTCCAAATTGTTTGGATCGAATGTCTCGCAGTATCTCAATTTAGCAAATCCTCGGCCGGGGTAGTCCTATAGAGGAGTCACTGAACTTGCGAGGTTGAGACATGTTGTGGATTGACTCGATTAGGGTTGGCAGTCTAACCCTAGGTCATCTTGAGCATTGGAGGTCAAAGAGATAAATTATACGGTAACTATATGCTAGAGGTTCGATAGATTGCTCTCACATCTTCGGCCTATCCGGATGCCGGGACCCATTGCTAGATGGTATCTTGCGCTGGTACTGGAAGTGTTCCAGTGCTACCATTTAGGTTCGGATCTATAAGGTCACATGCTATAAAAGATTTCTTTCTGATCCGGGAGCCGATCAATAATTAGGAGTCGTTTCGGTATTATGGTCAAATGGTCTGGTTGAGCACATATTGAATTTTTTCTGGTCCATCTAGTCTAATTTGGATCAATCAGGATTGGTTTGGGTCAATCCAAAATTATTCTTGGTTGACCATGACTGGATCCAATTTTCTTACCGATCGGGTTTGGACCGGGGTTTTCTTGATGAACCAATTTATTATATGGTTTGTTTTTACCGGTTTGTAGTTTTGCTTGGCAAGTCTACATGGTGGTTTTTCTCCCAGTATTTTGAATCACCGGCTTGAAGGCTTCTTGGACTCCTTGCTCTCGTATTTCCGCCCCATTGCCGTATCCTGTTCTCACGGTGATCCCTTGGTTCTTCATAGTTTGTTGTTATCCAAATTCCCCTTCTCGGTCGCCCTATTTCAGCGTGTGAATGGGATAAGTACAGCAAGGAGATCGATGGCTGCTTGGGTTTTCAGATTATTTTCCATCGCACGGTGATTTGGATAAGGTCTCTCGGTGCCTGCGGTTCCCAGCATTATCAACCGATCATAAGCCCATTCAAAGCAGTTTTGATTTTATCGAAACACCTCTCACGGTGATTTCCTAGACTTCACGGGTTATCGCTGCTGGTGTAATTTTTCTGGGTTTCAAGGCCGTTAGTTGGTAGAGGTTGAAGACCGGTTGCAGCGAGAGAAAAGGGAGAATGCGGTGTTTTCCTTTTCCTTCGCAAGTTTTTCTCCGCCTCATGTATTCATCTAAGAAGGAAGCCGTGCGGTGAGTGAAGAGAGGAAGAAATAGGGGCTTGATCCGGTTTTCTACTCAACGATTATTTCAACCTGATATTCATATCAGCTTCACGGTTTTGTTCTCTCTGTTGCTGGTGTGAGGAAGGGGAAGTAATAGGAGATTGATCTTGGGAGAAGGCCATGGCTTGCGACAGCAAGAGAGGAAGAGGGCGTGTGTGAGAAAAGAAGATATCAGGGCTTGCGGTTTTTCCCTTGGCCTTCACGGTTTCTTTCCTTGCTTTGGTGCGGTTTCTCGGTCTTAGTTTTTCTGGGTTATTGACCGTGAGATTAGAGAGAGGGGAGAAATCTGGGCTTGCGGTGAAAGAAAGGAACAGGGCTTGTTGAGAGAGAGATCTCGATTGCAGGCCGTGAGAGTAAGAGAGGAAGAGGAGAAAACAGAGCATGTTTTTGACACGAGCAGAGAACATTAATTTCGGTGTATTGTTTCCGGTTAGGACATCCACCATATCATTGATCCGTTCCCAGTGATATTCAATAGTAACTTTCTTAAGACTCTATGACATATGTTAGGAGCCAAATTAAGATTTACTGCCACTTACCTGAAGATATGTACAAGAGTCTTAGAAGCCTCTTAAGGGGAATATTGAAAATTAGGAACTTTTGTTTCCTAACTTAATAATAAAATTCAATCCTTAGATAATAAAACCCATTTGAGCTTGTCTTTTGTTTTAGTATCATTTGAGTTTGTTTTGTCATTTGGTGTCATCCATGTATAAGTTTACTGAATCATATGCACAACATCTTAGGGATTTGCTTAGAGAGATTAGCAAGAAAATTCAAAGGAGCAATGAGAGCTACAAGCATATGGCTGATTCTCATAGAAAGGCCAAAGAATTTCAAGTAGGAGACTTTGTGATTATCAAGCTAAAACCTGAACAGTTTTTACTAGGAACTATGAAGAAACTAAATGCCTGTGGTGTAGGTCCTTTCAAAATAATAAAAAAAATAGGACCTAATGCTTATGTGCTGAACCTACGTTCTAACTTTGGCATTAGCTCTACTTTTAATATCTCAGATATGGTAGGATACAAGAAGCGCATAATGATTTCCAGTGAGTTCCTAGGACCTGATCCATCCCTTGAGAGTGAACCAACCCCAGAGTGTCCACCAGCCACACTACCAAAGTGGGGAGAGAAAATTGAAAGGGTCATAGATGACAAGATTATCACTACCCAGAATAAATATTACCAACGATACTTGGTCCATTGGCAAGGTAGACCTGATTCTGAAGATTCATGGATCACTCAAGAAGAACTACAAAGGATCAATCTAGATATACTTAAATACTATCAAAGCCAAAATGATCCATACTCATCAGGGCCGAGTTTTTTTTACCCGAGGAGAATTAATGGGGACATTGGCAAGAGGAAGATGTTACAAGCTAACAATCTCTGGTTTTATAGCTAGTCCAATTTTTTTTTAGGTTCCACTCAAAATTATGGAGATGAAGCCCAATCTCATAAAGCATCTTGAAGGCTCCTAGTTCCATCCATTTAAGAAGAAGAGCCCTATTGCATGAAGCAAGTCAAGACCATTTCCATTTGAGACAAGCAAGCCAAAAAATTTCAACTAATGAAGACCTTTCTTTCCAAAATTTCAAGCAATCCATTTGGGCTGGCCAACCTATGATTTGATTCACCTAATTTGAAGAATATTTGAAGACTAAATCTTAGAAGACACATGGAAGGCTTTTGATAAGGACACTTGGCAAAATAGGATGGCGCCACATGGAGATTCTAGTTTCTTCTATTGTTAGGATTAGTTACCTGGAAGCTTCTCAATGTAATTAGTTACCAACTAAATCTGAATTAGTTGACTTCTTAATCCACCTTTTTGCTGCCCATTATGGCTACCCTTGGCTTATAAATAGGACCAAGGCCTCCTCTTGTAAAGCAATGAATTACTTGAGTTGAATGAAAGCTTGCTAATTTGTGTTCTCTTCCACTTTGCCAAGTTCATGAGTTCTTCTTAGAATTTTGAATGTTTCCCTTGAAGTTTGAGTTGGAGTGTTGAGTTTGAGTTAGTGCCTTGAGTTTGAGAGACCTTAGTTCCATTTCCAAGATTTTCTACTTATGATCCAAGTAGTCCAAGAAGAAGAAGAAGTACTGCCCAAAAATTCTAGCAACTCTCTTCACTTTTCTTTGTTGATTCCTTCCTTTTCCATTAATTTCTTTGAATCAAAACCTTACTTTGACTCTTTCGCAGGTTTTTCTTGGTGATTTGAAGATGATGATGAAGGCTCCATGCCAAGGATCAAAGCTCCAATGGTAAATCCAAGTAGGAAGTGTAGATCTTGTCTCTAGCCTTCAATTCTTGAGTGGTGAGTGCTTTCCTTCCATTTAAGCTTTGATTTCTCTTCATTATTGGGAAAAGACCCTCTTGATCCTTAGATCTGAGGTTCTTAAAGATAGCTTAGCCTAGTTTGAGGGTTTCTATGCCCTTAGATCCTCTCTTTTATTTTTTTGAAAGTAAGCTTTTATAAGGCTGTCAGATTTTCTGCTCATCTAGTTCCCAGATCGAAGTTCTTCATCCCTTCTACCCATGAATCCGGCCATCTCTGGAGCTCTAATCCTAGTATGATGTTGCTAAGTGAGTAGTCACATCTCTACACACCCATTTCATCAAATTCGTCTCCCATCATGGACCCATGAATATTAGTGCCAAAGGTGGGTACAGTTATTTCATTACATTTATAGATGACCTTTCGAGATATGATTATATCTTCTTGAGGAGACATAAATCTAAATCATTTGAAATGTTCAAACGATATCGTAATGAAGTATATCAAAACAAATTGAAAGGTATATCAAAACCCTTCGATCAGATCGAGGTGGTGAATATCTTTCCGGTGAGTTTCTGACATATCTTGAGAAGAATGGGATTCTCTCTCAGTAGACACCTCCAGGGATACCTCAGTTAAATGGAGTGTCCAAAAGAAGAAATCGAACCCTGTTAGAGATGGTTCGGTCCATGATGGACTTTGCTTCTCTACCACTATCCTTTTAGGGATATGCCCTGGAATCAGCCTGTTATCTTTTGAATAGGGCTTCGAGTAAGTCCGTTAACAAAATCCCATATAAGATAAGGACTGGACATAAGCCGACACTCTCATACCTTCGGGTCTGGGGTTACCCAGCTTATGTAAAATATCTGGGAATGGATAAACTTGGACCTAGGTGATGGGGACATCACCAGTATGGATCCTGGAGCAGCACGGATCCTGGAGCATCACATATCTTGGAGTAGCTTGAATTTTGATGCATATCCAGTACCAGAATAAATTTGTTTAAGATTTATCTTTATTAATTATTTTGAAATTTGATTTAGGATTAGTTTGGATAGGATTGAGATCTAGTATGGATAGACAATATCTCGTATTTGAATTTGAACCATCCTTATCTTTATATCTTGTATTCAAATTCAAATGAGGGTTGGAAAGGTCTATAAATACCACCCTCATTCCTGTATAAATAATTGGTTAATGAAGATGAGTTTTTAGGAAAGAGAGATTCTTCTTTTTCTCTCCATATGGAGAGGGTGAGTGACCCAACTTTCATTCCGTAAGGAGAGCGTGAGAGGTGCAACCCCAGGACATGATGTGAGGTCATGTCTAGTTATCCCCTTCCTTGATTCCACTTTTCCTACCACCCTCATGTCCTTTGAGATTCACTCTAACGGCTCCAAGTAGCGAGGTGGGTGGGATACCCTAGAGGTGAGAGGTCTCTTCATGAGTGTGAGTCCCAAAGTCCATGAGAGTCCAGATTTTCCTACTTTCCATCTTCATTGTTCATTCACCACCTCTTTACAAAAGAAAATAAAAATAAAAAATAATAGGATACCCTAATCTTCGATGACTTCTCAACTCACCAATGATCCTCCCCTGATCCCGTCCCCCATTAATTTGGTATTAGAGCCAGAAAATTAGGGTACAGTTCATATCACCCCAGATCCCCTCACCAGCTCACATCGACCCATCTTTTTCCAGATTCGACACCATCTAAAAAAAAATCATCATCCAAGTCACCAACAATTATCTTGCTTCCCTTCTTCCGATCCCGTTGCTGAGCATCTGCCAGTGCCTCATCTTCCCTCCCGTGACTCCACCCAAAACCCCAATGACACCCCTACTGCCATCACCCAACACATCATCACCGCCTCCGTCTGTGTGAAAAACCTTGTCGTCCTCAACCCCTGCTCCCAACCGATCTCTCTGTTCGCCACCACCGAGCCAGATCCTTCCTGCCACCACAAGAGGGTGTTTGAGCCCATCCATCCATATCCTCCCCCGTGACTCTATTGGCCACATAATCTTCTCGGCCGCTACCGCTCTAGACCTGATGATCAACCACGAGGTGCACACGGTCCTCTGTCCCCAGAAGGCCATGGAGGCGTCCTTCATGGTCTAACTCACCACCAAGGCCTAAGTCCCATGAATTAAATCTGATTTTATTCAGTTAGATTTGACCTATTTTATTTGGATTTAGTGATCCTAATTAGATTAGGATCTAATTCCAAATTAGTTATACATTTAAACCTAAAACTAAATTGGTTAGGAATTAGGTTAGTTAGTTTTGTAGTTGGTTAAAATGAGTTAGTTAGTTGACCTAACTAATTCGTAATTAGTTATGGATTTAAACCTATATCTAATAGGATTAGTTAAGTTAGTTAGAATCCTAAAAGGGTTAGGACAAGGTATTAGTTAGTTGAACTAATATCTAACTAACTAACTTATTATTCTTTCTCCTTCCCATTTCTTAACTCTTTTGGGCATGTAAGAAAGAAAGGGGCAACACCATCTTCTAATGTTAAATCATAAAATGGAGTAGAGGAATTAAGTGGGAGCACAATAGGGTTTGGCACCCTTATGTTTCTTTCTCTTATTCCCTATCCTAATCCATTTAAGTATTTAAATTTGATTTAATGACATATCCTATTTCTTGATTAGGTGGAATGCTAGAGAGAGAAAGATTGGTGGTTGGTGTGAAAAAAGTAAGATGGGGGATGCATATTATAAAGGGGCATATGATTTCTTCTTAGTTTTTAACTTGAGACAGAATCTCGCAAGAAGCTGCCCCATATGCTTCTTTCCATTCTCCACCACACAAAATAATTGAAAGAGATTTATTATCATCCTTCCTCTCCTCCTTCAATTCTTGATCTTGTACCAAGGGTTTATGCAAAAAGAAAGAAATAGATTTTTTCTTTGATATCTTAAAAAAATATCTATTCTTGATTTCAAGATCTCTTGTATAGAGAAAACAAATCAAGATGAAAGGGGAATCAATCCAATTATTGAAATAAGGCCTGTAAGGTGCTAGTACTCTAGCAGTGTTGGCTCCACCCAGTGATTTTGATGAATAACAAAATATTGAGTACATATTGTATTCTAATGAGGATTTCAAGTTATGAGTTTTCAGGAAGAAAGCAGCTCAAAATTTCAAAAACTTATGGTGTATGGCACGTAATGGCACGAAGCAATTCTCACAAATCCAGGCATCCTCTTCATTGAAAAAGGGCATATAATTGTTTAAATATTATGTGGTTATGTATTCAAGAATTTTATTTATGTTTTTAAGGCATTTACACTTGAAATTGAAAGTTTTCAGTCTCAAGTGTCGACACCTGGACAGTCAAGTATCGACACTTCAGCATTTGGCACAGACAAAAATCCTTGGCACGCCAAGTGTCGACACCTATATTCAAGTGTCGATATCAAGTATCGATACTTAGGTTCCAAGTATCGACTCAAGGCCTGAGATTTTTGAAAATACAGAACTTTATAGTTTTGAGGATTTTTGTGTCAAGTATCGACACCTGTGCATCAAGTGTCGACATTTGAATGTTCAAGTGTCGACACCTGACAGCCAAGTGTCGACACTTGCAGCCTGACAGCTCTAACGGATCTATTTTTCTGGCTTGCAGAACTTGCTTTTCAAGCTCCAAACGGCTATTTCCAAGGCACCAACAGTCACAAACCATTTTTTAGAAGGTTTTTGATGTATTTAAGCTCCACCAACCTCATTTTAAAGCAAGAGAAGAGAACAAAAGTGTATTCAAGTGCATTGAAGTCTACTCAAAAGCCATAAAGCCAATATTCTCTCCAAACTTCACATCAAAAGCCTCTTCTAGCTTGATTCCATTGAAAAGCCTACAAGCTCATCCTTACTCCATTCCAAAAAGAGGCACATTGAAGGAGATTCCAAGGAAGAGAGAAGACAAAGCATCCTCTTGAGCTTCAAAGATTCCAATCCACTCTTGAAGAGAGTTTGTTGTATTTTTAAATTACATATCTGTTTTTATTGTGATTTGACCTTGCTTTCAAGGGTGTCTTGAAAGAAGGTTATTATGGTTTGTTGGTGAGCCAAAGGGATAAAACCAACTAGGGTTAACTTGTGAGCCCGAAGACAAAACAAGTGTTAAGGTTTGTTGGTAAGCCTAAGTGACAAAACCAACTTAGATTTTGACTTATGAGCCTTGTGAAAAACAAGTCGACTGTAATCTAGTGTGGATTATAGTGAAATTCCCAAGGATGGCTTGGGGAGTGGATGTAGGTGCTAGGTTTGCACCAAACCACTATAAACCTTGTATTTGTGTGTGATTACTCTCTTCCTCTCTTGCTCTTTAATTATTGCTAATATCTTGCATTGATTTTTTCATTATTCATAAGCACCACTTGACTCTCTCATTATTGTCTTAAATTTTTAAAAGACCCAATTCACCCCCCCCTCTTGGGCTCCATTTCTAGGCAACAAGTGGTATCAGAGCGCCGGTACTCTCTTGTAGGTCCAAGGATCTTGAGTGAAAGATCATAGCAGTCCCAATAGGAATGGGTATAGTTGAAGGTCAAGCTTCAAATCGACCCCCACTTTTTAATGGCACAAACTACACATATTGGAAGACACGCATGCGCATATTTATTCTAGCACTTGATTATAATCTGTGGAGAACTATTGTAAAAGGTCCTCATCAGCCTACAATGATGATTAATGGCATTCTCACTCCAAAAATGGAAGATGATTGGGATGAGAATGACATTAAGCAAATTGAGCTTAATGCTAAGGCAATGAACCTTTTATTTTGTTCTCTTGACCCTAGTGAATTTAATAGAATATCAAATTGTCTCTCCGCCAAGAAGATTTGGGATACACTTGAGGTTACCCATGAGGGTACACACCAAGTGAAAACCATCAAGGTTAACATGCTAATTCACACATATAAAATGTTTAAAATGGAACCTACTGAGTCTATTAGCGAATGTATACTAGGTTCACAAACATTGTGAATGGCATGAGAAGCCTAGAAAAAATTATTTCTAATGGTGAACTTGTGAATAAACTTCTCAGGTCTCTGCCAGCTTCATGGGATGCAAAGGTCACTGCAATTGAAGAAGCTAAAGATGTCAACACTCTCCCGCTGGAACAACTGCTGGGCTCTTTAATGACTTATGAGCTCTCCCTCAAACAAAAGAACGGAGAGGTGGACAAGAAGAAGAAGGCGATTGCGTTCAAATCTACTACTAGAGAGGACTCAAGCGAAGACTCTGAAGAGGATGACGAAGAAGATGAAATGACTTTGTTAGCAAGGAAATTCAGAAGGTTTATAAGGAAGAAAAAGTTCAATTACAAGAAGAAACCTCTGAAAGGTGAGCCGAGTAAATAAAAAGACAAGGAAAAGGAGAAGGAGCAGCCCACATGTTTTGAGTGTAAGAAACCCGGGCATTTCAAGGTAGACTGCCCCTTGTTAAAGGTAGACACCTGTGCATTAAGTGTCGACACTTGATTATATTTGAATAAGGTTGCTTATTAATTCGAGTTCATCCATGCCATCTAGATTTGTTAGACATAAGACATGATGACTAATTAAGATGTGACCTGAACTAGGTCACTTAGATATGAACTATATGAATCTAAATTAGTTAGACATGAGATGTGCTACCTAATCTAGGTGTTTTAGACATTTGATGTACTGACCTAAATAAGGTTAGTCAAACATTAGATATGCTATCTCAAATAAGGTTAATCAGACATGTGATGTTGTAACCTAAACCTTATTTCATATATGATATGACCTTTTGACTTAGTATTTGAATTGAGTGCATCACCATGGTTATCCGGTCATAAAAGCAAGCAGGGTTTAAAGGTCCTCACTTTCCATTCGATGGGATTCTCTTATGATGTATAGGGGTGCTGTTATGATATCACTTATGAAGAAGAATTGGTGTGGACACCAGAAGCTGAAAGAAACTTCACTCCAACAAGGTTAGCCTTATCCCAATTTGGATCGAAGATAATTAGGTTACCTTGTATCCTTTAATTCAAAAATATTTTATTTTCAAGAGTCATTTCCTTTTCAAGAGTCCTGTAATTAATTTTGAGTTTCAAATCAAGAGTGTTTATTGAGTCCTGTAATTACTTTTAAAATTTCATTTCTTGTAAGTCCATTTCAAGTTTTAAAGTCTAGGTCAGTCAAGTCAGTTCAATTGAGTTAAGTCTAATTCAGTTGAGTTAAGTCTAATCAAGTCTTAAAGCCATGAAAGCCAGCAACAAGACTCAAATTCTAGATCCTAGAATTTGACCACATGAAGAAGAGAAGACACATCAACCAAGCAAGAGAAAAGGACCATCAACTAGGACCACTGGGCGCCACATGTCATTCTTATCCAAGTAGAAGACCACCTCACCATGCCACGTCATCAGGTGCCACTTCACCAGCAACCTCATCACCCTTTGGGTGCCAACAAGGGAGATTCAAATTCAAGGAGGTTGGCCACATCCCTCCAAGTCCTCCACCAAATCCTCCAACCCCCCCCACATCCCTCCAAACTCTCCACCAAATCCTCCAACCCCCCCTTGTAATCCTCCTCGATTTGGGGAGTTTTTAAAATTCAAAAGCTAGCTTTGTGAGGCTATTAAAAGCCTTGGATGCCCATTGTAAAGGAGATTGATTTTGGGAATGAATGAAAATTGAAGTTGAAATTTTGGAAGTAGAAGTTGTCTTGTATTTTTTTCTTATGTGAAAGTTTTCCATCCTCTTCCTCCACGCCAAAGCCATTCTTTTTTCCCTAGCAAAGCATCTTCCAAGCTCAAGTGAAGGCATTGGAGTCGGCCAGATCTACTCAAATTTTTGTTCTTAGTTCATCAATTCTTCCATCCCTTCTATATGTTCCTATCATTCTTCCTTAACTTTGATCTTCATTGCAGGGTCCTTCGAAGTCTTTGAGTTGTGGGCTGGGTTCACCTTAACAAAGAACAAACAAGCTGAAGCCCCAAGTCCAGGGTTCTGATCTCTGTTATCCAGATTCTTCAGTTTTGAGCATTGGTAGTTTCAAGGTATGAATCAAAAGAAAGTTGGAAAGCTCATCAAGGTAAGTCCACAATCATTAGCCCCTATTGTCTAGATCTTCTTCCTTCTTAGTTTAGGATTGTGTCTAATCAAGTAAAAGTCCAATTTCTTATAATCCTTAAGTCTTATTATGATGAGTACAATGCTAGTGTAATTAGGTTTCATTGCTCTACAAACCATATTCAAAACATTAATCATATGCTTGCCGCATCATCTTGGTATCAGAGCATGGTTGCATTAGGGTAGAATAGTTTTCTTTAAATCCAAGCAAGATCTAAAATTCACGCCTCCTGAGCGGGTGTACTCCAGTACACTGTCACGACCCATGGGAATAATTAGCCCCTGGCCGGACGTGAGTTTTTAGATTGAAGCTTTGGGTATGCCATTGCACTTGTTTGATTAGGTTCTGTTTTCTGAAAATTTGCATCTATTTACTGTAATCCGTCTGCATCTCCAAAGGCAAGTCACTGATTTTTTATTAAAATATTTTTTTCTTGTTCCTTTTTAAGTCAGTTATCACCATATTAAATTTCATCATTAGAAAAAAATTATAAAAAAAATAAAAATTTCTGCAGTTTGATACTGTCATTAGGGTTATGTTCTGTCCTTTTTATTTATCTTCATTTGTAGGATCTGCATAGATTAGTATAGATTTTAGTTTTAAAATTCCTTTCATCTACATTGAAACATATAAGTTAGGAATCCTTTGTGAATTTTTCAAAATTCTTGGACATTTTTTTCATCACATTTTCCACACCACTTTCAAATTGCAACACACTTCTGCAGCACCTTTGTATTTCATTCATCTCATGAGAAATCAAATTAAGGGCATCAATTTGACATAGGGTCAGGGTTTCATCACCTGTCCCTAGCCCAAAAATCACCAACCAGCATATCGATCCCAGCCCGTTAATTAAAATTGAGTAGAACGTTAATTGTCCTAGTGGGTTAGGGACACCAACAAGTTGGGTTCAGGTTAGGGTCAAGTTAACTGTGTCAGCTAATTGGTGTGTGCTTACTGGCTTGGTGTCTAGGATTGGTGCATCAGGGCTTGTGATTTTGTCCGCCTACCTGGCCAATCTCAGATTGGTGTCTAAGGTTGGCAATCAGGGACCTACACTCCCCTCCACCTACCTGGCTAAGTCCCATAAGTACTACTAGCTAGTTGGTTCACTTAACTAGACTTCTAATTTATGCTCTAGGTCTAGGAAACCTTAGCTCGAACTTGAGTCCATTTGCATGCATGACAACTAGAGCAGGAACACTGTATTCACCAATCCAAGCCCAGTCAAGTGTAGCCATGGACCAAAACTTAGGAAATTTGATCAAAGGCCTAAATGATCAAGTGGCCCAACTGATTAAGAGTTTAACTGAGCAATTGGCCCAAACAAATCAGAATGTGGCACAAACCAACCAAGACATGAATGAGCAGTTAGCCCACATCACTACTAGGTTGGGTCAGTTAGAGGCTAGAACCCCAGAAAGCAATCATGAAGCCCAGACTGAGCCTGAGCCAAGTCTTGCACCTGAACTCGAGACCCCATTGAACCCTAGAAGGATTCTATATCAAAACCCTCTCTACAAAACAAACCCTAGGAGAGCTCCCCAAGATCAGTTTTATGATCCAATTCTTAGAGGACCCCACCCTGGTCAAACCATCGAGCCCAACCCAAGGAGATTCCATCATGAGCCTAACTATGAACCCAATGTCAGGAGACCCACCCCAATTCACTTTGATCAAGATGACCGAACCATGAAGAACATTAGGCTAGAAGCATCCCGCCTGTAGATCAAAATTCTAATCTTAAGGTCATCATGAGTAACCAAGGTCTATTTCAAGATTCCCCTAAATTATCCCAAGACTTGGATTCCTATTTCCTGCCTTTCCTTAAGTCTTATCCTAATTTTAGAGCCATTAAGTTTCATTTTGATGAGATTAATAGGTTGCATGAGCCTTTAAAGCCTATTCCTTTTGCTACCTACTTTTGGAAAACCTTATGGCATTTGCTAGGAACCCATGGTAAATTCTCATGTACATACCAGACTAGGGTCAAACCTAGAGAGTCATTAATCTGTTAGGTTTAGGCCCTAGAGAGTCCAATAAAATTTCTCTTAATAAAAATGCCTAGTTCAGTCTGCATTTCGTAAGTGCTTGTGTAAGTTTCTGAGTCTGCTGAGTCTTTTGCACAGCATGTCACAAATCTGCATAAAGAAATCAGTAATAAGATCAACCTGAGCAATGAAACTTATAAACACTTAGCTGACTCACATAAGAGGGCTAAAGAATTATGTGAAGGGGATTATGCGATGATTAGGCTTAACCCTGAACGGTTTCCCCCTGGAACCATAAAGAAGCTGCATGCCCGCGGAGCGGGACCTTTTAAGATCTTAAAGAAAATAGGGCCTAATGCATATGTTTTGGAACTTCCACCTAATATGGGTATTAGTACAACCTTCAATATTTTAGACCTAGTAGAATACAAAGAACCACTACTAATACCTAGTGAGCCTTTTGAGCCAAAAACTTTCATTGAGAGTGAACATATTTCCGAGTGTCCACCACCAACCTTACCTGAGCAGAGAGAGAGGATTGAGAGAATCGTGGATGACAAGATCATTACTACCAGGAATAAGGACTATCAGCGATACCTGGTTCAATGGCAAGGTCGACCTGAGTCTGACAACTCTTGGATTACTCGAGAGGACCTGCAAAGACTTAACCCAGACTTGTTCGAGCATTACCAGGGCAAAACTGAACCATACTCGACTGGGTCGAGTTCTGCCCACCCCAGGAGAATTGGTGTGGACACTAGAAGCTGAAAGAAACTTCACTCCAACAAGGTTAGCCTTATCCCAATTTGGATCGAAGATAATTAGGTTACCTTGTATCCTTTAGTTCAAAAATATTTTATTTTCAAGAGTCATTTCCTTTTCAAGAGTCCTGTAATTAATTTTGAGTTTCAAATCAAGAGTGTTTATTGAGTCCTGTAATTACTTTTAAAATTTTATTTCTTGTAAGTCCATTTCAAGTTTTAAAGTCTAGGTCAGTCAAGTCAGTTCAATTGAGTTAAGTCTAATTCAGTTGAGTTAAGTCTAATCAAGTCTTAAAGCCATGAAAGCCAGCAACAAGACTCAAATTCTAGACCCTAGAATTTGACCACATGAAGAAGAGAAGACACATCAACCAAGCAAGAGAAAAGGACCATCAACTAGGACCACTGGGTGCCACATGTCATTCTTATCCAAGTAGAAGACCACCTCACCATGCCACGTCATCAGGTGCCACTTCACCAGCAACCTCATCACCCTTTGGGCGCCAACAAGGGAGATTCAAATTCAAGGAGGTTGGCCACATCCCTCCAAGTCCTCCACCAAATCCTCCAACCCCCCCCACATCCCTCCAAACTCTCCACCAAATCCTCCAACCCCCCTTGTAATCCTCCTCGATTTGGGGAGTTTTTAAATTTCAAAAGCTAGCTTTTTGAGGCTATTAAAAGCCTTGGACGCCCATTGTAAAGGAGATTGATTTTGGGAATGAATGAAAATTGAAGTTGAAATTTTGGAAGTAGAAGTTGTCTTGTATTTTTTTCTTATGTGAAAGTTTTCCATCCTCTTCCTCCACGCCAAAGCCATTCTTTTTTCCCTAGCAAAGCATCTTCCAAGCTCAAGTGAAGGCATTGGAGTCGGCCAGATCTACTCAAATTTTTGTTCTTAGTTCATCAATTCTTCCATCCCTTCTATATGTTCCTATCCTTCTTCCTTAACTTTGATCTTCATTGCAGGGTCCTTCGAAGTCTTTGAGTTGTGGGCTGGGTTCACCTTAACAAAGAACAAACAAGCTGAAGCCCCAAGTCCAGGGTTCTGATCTTTGTTATCCAGATTCTTCAGTTCTGAGCATTGGTAGTTTCAAGGTATGAATCAAAAGAAGGTTGGAAAGCTCATCAAGGTAAGTCCACAATCATTAGCCCCTGTTGTCTAGATCTTCTTCTTTCTTAGTTTAGGATTGTGTCTAATCAAGTAAAAGTCCAATTTCTTATAATCCTTAAGTCTTATTATGATGAGTACAATGCTAGTGTAATTAGGTTTCATTGCTCTACAAACCATATTCAAAACATTAATCATATGCTTGCCGCATCAAGAATCATGAAAGGGTTTTTTAAATTGAGCTAACCTAAATTAGATTAGTCAGTAGGTTAGTTAGACATGAGATTATATTGACTAATTAATTAAGTAGAGAACTAAATCTAAACCTCCTCATAAATATTAAGTCATTGGTCTTCCACCGTTGTAGAGCTGTAGGAATCTCTTGGGTGTTGATTATTCTTGGCTAGATATAGTAGTCCAGTTACATCAGGATGGCACAACCACTCTATTAATATGAGATGCTGCAGGATGAAGATGGGGTTGGGCCCAATAACTAGGCACGATGAGGAATCCAATGATGGCTTCATTTCGTATTGAATAGTGGGTCTGACTTAACTAGAGAGTGTGGGAAATAACTGTTAGGTAGCCCACATGACTTAAAGATCGAGTCACTATAACATACTTGAGAAGTATTAGGTAAGAGTTGTCCATTCATTAGTTTATGTGTTACCAATAATTGTTAAGTGAGGTGCATGAAATCAATGGGACCATAATACCCACTAGAGACCCTAGTACCCACTAGAGACCCTAGTCGCACAGGGGTTTCCACATCTCCACTAAGGAGTGTGAGAAATTTATGAAAATAATGAGAGCCTAATTTATTGCTTAAAGTTCATAGACCAAATTTAAGATTAAATATAATAATCAAACTTGAATCTTTACTCTCTATGGATTAAAGTTAGCTTCCAACCTTCTTAATTCTTAGACCAATCGATTAAACATAATCTATTATAAAGACTGACTCAAACTGAAATTTAATTAGATAGGATGAGTATAGTAATAGACCAAGGTTATCTTATATTACCAAGCTATTCTAGCTAACCTAACAGTAATTGATGCATGATCATTGTTTGATAATGATTAAGAAATAGGAGCTTGAGAAGCTCGAGCATGTTGATGTATAAGGATTACAAATGGATTTGATCTAGCCATCTTGTCTAACTCATATGGATACTTTATCATAAACTACTATTTGAATAAAATTAAGAAAATTAAATCTACAAATTGATAACTAATAAAAGGACAGTGAAGGTTCAATGGACATGCTTCTCGATACAAAGTAGACCTTCTCTTCTAAAAGATGGTCTAATTAGAAAAAGAGGCCTATAAAGAAGCAAGAGATCAATTTTTCCATGTAGATGGCCATTGATAATGGAAAATTATTTTCACTTCAAAGGTCAATGACCATAGGCATTATCCCATGTACCTAATCCTTGAAGAATAAATATGATACACCTTTGGAAGGTATGTCTGCTACTCAAAGAGACTTTTATCTTGAGCAAAAATTTGAATTCTATTTAGCATGAAATCATTGATCCATTTATTTTAAAAATGAATTGGATTTAGATGATTTTTAATGTCAGTCTCTACATGCATATGATACATCTATTGAGCTGTTAGTGAGTGCCAAGAGATCTAATAGATCTGTGAGATGATATGCTAGCCTGCTTATACATTAATGTGTATAGCACATTCAATGTGCAGACCAGGGAATGCTCCTTAAGGTTCTTTAATTAGATTGAGAAAGTAAATACCTTAGAGGAGATTTTCAAGATCATCTCAAATTATTTGGTATAGCCTAACAATGGACTCCTCTAACATCTCGAGCTCAGCAAGGTGTCTGAGCATAGAAATTTACCCTATTGACATGGTTCAATCCATTATGGGAATCACTAATTTATCTTTAAAGAATTAATTACATATCTCAACTAACCTATTTAAATGGGTTCACTTTAAATCTTTTTATCATACTTATTAAAATATAGGTAGATGAGTTAGAGATTAAGTCACTGATGGCCTGTATCCTAAAGAGCTGTTAAGATACTTCTTTCTAGTGGATCATAAGTTATTGTGATCCAATGTCTTTATTCATGGTTAAATAGTTTAACCTAAATATAATAATGGAAGGATAATTAAGCTCAAATTGATTGTCTCAAAAGAACAATGGGTCATAAAACCTATAGAATCTATTCGAGCAGAGCCAGTAAAGTAGTTCCTTCTCTACCTTATAAATATTATAGGATCTCCCATCCTCCAAAAAGTACATAAGTTTGCTTTAGAGGATGTAGAGGAAGTGTTCCTTGAAGGAGATAGGGAACATAGAGATGATTCTAGAAACCTACAACAAAATGATGTTAGACATCAATTTCGAGAAATAGTTGAATCTTATAAAGTTAGACTCAATGTGCTTTAACCTAGCATGGATCTTAATAAATTCACCAAAAGGTATAGTACATAATAGATACAATGGATCTATAAAAGAAAAATAGATAGATATCTATATGGTAAGGCTTAAGTGAAAGCTTTTAGTCAGTATTAACTATAAAAATCTTTTCACATGTGATCATACTAAAATCTATACTAATTGCTATTACAGTTAATCATGATGAGATCAGCTAAATGGATAGTGATTGGATCACAAGGTCTAAGCTACAAAAGGTCTATGTAAATAGACTAAAACAAATAGCTCAAAATTGGAATGCTCATGTCAATGACAACTTAAAATTTTTTGATTTTATCAAGAACGAGTAGAGAAACTATTAAATTTTTTCTAAGATTTCATGCATGGTTTTTTATAATTTATAATGAAAGTATATATATTTTAAAATTATTTTAAATAGAAACCATATGTTTAGAACAATTCTAAAAAAGTTTAATCAAGATCATAATATAATATGTAGTATAGAAAATAAAATCAGTATGCATCGATCTACATGATGCATGTTATAGATCTAATATATAAATAATATGAAATCAATTTCAAACTTGATCATGGGTCGATGATCGTCACTATTGATGGAACATGGTAAGGGCTCTCTACGTTGCTTCATAGCTATACAGGATGTCCAGCCTCTACGAATCATGCACATGAATTCCTGACACAATCAACCTCCCGGACTGCTAGATCCCTTCAAAGAACACTAAATGGCTGAAAATAATTTATTTCTTAGACTTTATTAAGAATCCAAACAATCCAAGAAGAGGACGAAGAGGTCTAGATCCAGGAGGAAGAAAACAAAATTCAAGAAATCTATTTTTAGTATTTTATTCTTTCTTTTTCTCTCCCTTCTAACCCTAGCACCTAAAAGAAACTCTCATGAAAATCTAGAATTCATGTCTCCTTTTTCTCTTATTTTCATGGTAATTTTACTTTATATTTTGCATGGTAGTTGGATATTAATGTTGCATATATGATGAAAACTAAAGTAAAATTTGTAGATTATAGGTAGGATTAAATTAGGATAAAGTGAAGCTATTTGAATAGGACTAGGTATTCTATTCCTAATTGAACCCCTCCAATTAAATTCAGATAAATCTAGATTTAATTCAAACCAATCCTAATCTAAATGGGAATGAGGGAATATGAAAAGAACTAATTTTTCTCATGGAGAACTCATAAAAAAAAATTTTAGGAAGGCATAGAGAATTTTTAAGGAAAGAATAAGTTGAACTAGGTTAGGGTTTGACCAGGATCTGACAAAAATTAGTTAGGAACCAAAACTAATTTGGTTATAACTAATTTAACCAACTTAAACCCAATCCACTAGGTCCTAATTACTCTTAATTAAATCTTAATTAAATTTGAAATTAACTAAGCCCAAGTCTAAATCAAACTAAAATTAGAAACCCTCAGTGATTAGGTCATCGAATAACCTAATTGGGTGAAACCCAATTAATCCATATTCAATTAGGCTTGACCTAAATCTCTTAGCTCAATCAAATTAAGACAATTATAAATTTAATCATTAATTAATACTCCTATAATTAATTAATTATTAATTAATTATTAATTTATAATATTTATATAGGGTTAATTGTTAATCATATTTATAATTTTACCATTAAATAATTTTTAATCATTAATTAGCAATCATGATCGATCAAAAACTTCTTATATACGTGATCCCTTAGGTTCAAACACTGAGCCAGTATCCCAGGAACTAATTCTTAAACTAATTGATGTGACCATCTAGTAATTGTGCCCGACATCTAGATAGATTAAATGTTCGCAAAGCAATATTCAAGAATCCAGGCATATGGTTTCTGTATAATTCATCCCTTTAACCTAATACTCAAGATACTTTCAAAGTCAACTGCCAACTCCTGAAAATGCATTAAAATGTATCTCAACCTAATAAATTCTTTGACTCCTTACAAGGATTGCTCTGGCCACGGTCTTGCTAAATTAAAACATAGTAAAGCTTTTTCTCCAACATCTTGGAGTGGTCAATCCCATCTTGACTCATCATTGACTTAGCAAGTACTTGACTGCACCTAGTAACTTTTCATCACTGGATTAGAAATCTAGGTAGTCTGGCATCGAAGTACAATAGTTGCTTGTAAGTCACCATGGTGATCTCAAGTTGGAGGGATACTTATATCCTTTTGTGAGATACTTTTGCCAGCAAAGTACTTAATAGAGTTGGTCATGTTTAGTACAGTGTACACCTACAACATCTACATACCATACCAATATCTCTTTACTCCTTGGTTATGAGGAGAACTGACCATATGGCATACGATGACCATGCTCGATAAACATTGTCATCTTAGGTAACAATATATCATTTGATTATGAACATATTTATAAACTTCTCGATAAATCCTCCTTTATTGAATTGAAGTAGTTCTAAGAACTTCATCTCAAAAAAAATTAAAGAAAGATGCAAAAAGAGATGAACTACCAAAAATAATTTTTATTTCTTTAATAATTTATGTATAAATTATAAAAAGCTCAACTATCTACAACCTAGACGATTGGCTATAGGATATATTTTCTAACAATTTCTACTTAAACTAGAGCCAATTAGAATAGTATCGAATACCCATCTTCTACTTATGATCATCAAACTCTTTAATTCTAAGGGCTTTAGTAAATGGGTCAGCCAAGTTCTTCTTTCTATCAATCTTCTAATGGTCAATGTCACCTTGATCCACTATCTTCCAGATAAGGTGAAAGCGATGCAGAATGTGCTTGGTTTACCATTGAGCATTTGGTTCCTTCACTTAAGCTATGGCCCCAATGCTATCATAAGCTCGGTGATGAACTTCCATAGCTAAATAGCTTTTTTGCAGCTTTGAATGCCACAATGTACTTCACCTCGCATACAAAATTGGTCATAATATGCTGTTTCAAACTTTTCTAATAGATAGCTCCTCCATTTAGGATAAAAATATAATCCAACACATTTGCGATTGTCCCTATCTGACTGAAAACTTGAGTTAGTATAACTAACTAGTTTCAAGTCAGAATCTCCATAAATGAGCCACTAGTCCTTAGTATTTCTCAAATACTTAATGATGGCTTTTATGACCTTCTAATGGTTCTCACCTAGATCAAATTAGTATCAATTCACTACTCCTAGTGCGTATGCCACATCTGATCTCATACATATCATAGCATACATAATAGATCTCACTATTGAGGCATAAGGAATCCTACTCATATACTCTCTATTCAGGGCTTTTGGATAATCATTTTTAAAGAGATTTATTCCATGGCCTATCAAAAGATAACCTTTCTTGAAATTTACCCATATTGAATCGCTAAAGCATAGTCTCAATGTATATGGACTGGGATAATCCAAGCAACCTTTTAAATCCATTCCTATATATCTTCATCCCAAGGATGTAAGATGCTTCTCCCAAGTCCTTTATGGAGAATTGAGAAGATAAGCATAAATTTTTCCTTGAAATACAGGAATATCATTCCCGATTAAGAGAATGTCATCCACATACAAAACAAGAAATACTATAACTAAACCATTAGCTTATTTATATATGCAGGGCTCTTCTCCATTTATAATGAAGCTATACATTTTGATCACTTTATCAAAATTTATATTCCAACTTTAAGATGCCTGCTTCAATCCATAAATGAATCTTTAAAGCTTGCATATCTTTACTTCATCTATGGATGTGAATCCTTCAAGCTATATTATATATACCTCTTCTTCCAGTTCTCCATTTAGGAGAGCTTTTTTCACATCCATTTGCCAGATTTTAAAATCAAAATGTACCACTAATGCAAGCATAATCTGAATGGGCTTAAGCATTGCCATAGGCGAGAAAATCTCATCATAGTCAATACCAATAACATTGATGATATCCCTTGGCAATCAAACAAGCTTTATAGATCTCCACCTTCCCATTTGTGCCCCTTTTTCTTTTAAAAATTGACTTACACCTTATGGGTTTTGCCCCTCCAGGTGGATCAATGACTGTCCATACATCATTGACTTTCATGGACTCCATTCAAGATTCATGGCTTCTAGCCATTTATGAGAGTCAGCACTCTGCATCGCATCCATATAGGTGATTAGATTTTCATTACTTTCATCAAGTTCAACAAGATTTCCATCCTACACCAAGAAATCATAGTATCTATCTAGCTAATGTGGTACTCTACTAGATCTCCTTGATAGTGCATCTACAATGAGCTTCAGGTTTGATTTAATCAAATCTAATGCTACGGGTTTAATCAATGGTGTCTATTCTTCCATTTGTCAAACCTCTTCAAGTTCAACCTTAGAGGTATTAGTTCTTTCTCCAAAAAATTCCTTTTTCAAAAGACTACCCTGTTACTAACAAAAAAATTTAGTTAATCAGTAAGGTAAAAAAAATAACACTTTGTCTCTTTCGAATATCCTATGAAAATTACTTATCAAACCTAGGTCTGAGCTTGTCTATTTTTAAATGTTTGACATAAGCCGTGCACCTCTAGACTCTTAGGTGTGAGAGCACCATCTTCTACCCTATCCATATCTCAATGATGTTTTGTCAACAAGCTTGCTAGGAATCTTATTTAACAAGTAACAGGTTGACTTAAGAGCATACCCCAAAAGGAGATCAATAGACTAGCAAAGCCCATCATGGACTAAGCCATGTCTAACAAAGTTTGATTCCTTCTTTTAGATACTTCATTTAATTGAGGTGTCCCTGGAGGTATCCATTGAGAGAGAATCCCATTCTCCTCTAAATAAGTCAAAAACTCACTAGTAAGGTATTCTCTTCCTCGATCAAATCGAAGGACTTTAATATACTTTCTAGTTTGTTTCTCTATCTCATTATGATATCATTTGAATATTTTAAATGATTAATATTTATGTCTCATAAGATAGATATAACCGAACCTTGAAAGGTCATCAGTAAACATAATGAAAAAAAATGTGCACCCATGGCACTAACGTTCATTGGTCTGTATACATCAATATATACTAGACTCAAACCTCAGTGGCTCTTTCACCTTTTCCAATAAAAGGTGACTTGGTTATCTTCCCAAGAAGGCAAAATTCATTAGTTGGTAATTATTCATAGTCATTGATCTCAAGACTTTCTTGTCTCAACCTGTTTATCCTATTCTTACTAATATGACCTAGCCTATAGTACCAAAAATAACTATCACTGATATTATCTACCTTAGGATGTTTATTCAATGTGTACACTATATTAACAGGCTATGATAAAATATAAATATTATTTGTTTAATTATACACATATTATAGTTACACCATTCAAAATGATATCATAATATTCACCTTTTATTGTTAAATAAAAATTATCCTTAGTTAAAAGGTCTATAGAAATAATATTCATCATAAAACTAGGGCAATAATGACAATCATCAAAAATAACGACATTTTCATTGAATACAAGCTTGACAATTCCTAAGGCTAGAACTAGAACTGCTCTTTTGTCTCTGACATTTAGAAATCTCTCATCGTATTCAAATCTTCAACTAACCTGAAGTCCTTGCAACATATTGCAAATATTAATAAGGCTTCTGATATCTAATACCCAGGTAGTAATGTCATAAGTGAAAAAATTACAAGGTATTATCATATAAGTACCTTGTTCAGTAATTGCTTGCTGGTTCTTTTTCTTCCTTGGCCTATTTGGGTCTAGCGAGGTAATACAAAGAGGACAATTCCTCCTCTAGTGTCCATGCTTCTTATAAATGAAGTACTCTACTGAGCTCTGGTCAAGCTTATTTTTCTTGGTCTGGCTTAGCTAAGCATGTTGCACCTTCTTTTTTTTCTTTTTCCCTTTCTTAAAGGGATGAAGCCTTGTTGAAGTAAATCCTCGCACTACATTCATGACCCCTTATAGAGTTAATGATCCTTCTCATAAGTCTACAATAATCCTAGTAGACCGTGGTAGTTAACTGCAGGATTGGTCATTCTGAAATGACTAAGGAAGTCAAGATAGGACTTTGACAAAGATTTCAAGATCGCATCTTTTACTAGGTACTCATGCATGGAAAATCCAAGTTTTTTTAGGTGCTCGATCAGTTTGCTTAGGTATAATATATGATTAGTGACCGATGCCCCTTTCCTCATCTTAGCATTGAAAATGGTACAAGATATTTTATACCTTTCAACATCATCAAGAGTGCCGAAAGATCCTTTCAATAGTTAAAGTATATCCTCTGGCTGAGTATCCTTGAATATGCGATTGAACTCATCATTCCTAGATGCCTGCATAATGCATCGAACAATGGTTCAGTCATTGAGCCACTTTTGTCAAGTATCTTTCATCAGATCTCGAGCTTTCAGAGCTGGCTCCTCAGGTGTCTGATCTGTCAGCACTTTTCAGCTTTCGACACCAATTATCAAAATTGGATCCCGTCAGCTTTTCATTATCCAACAATGAATGGAGTAATAATGTATAGGCCATGATTAACACTAAAAAAGAAAAAAAGAGAAAAATTATTGACTTCTATATTGATTTTGATGATTAACAAAATACTTAAGTATATTAGAGTACTAACTATTTGTTAAAGTATATTTTGTCAGAAAAAGGTACTCATTAAGTTAGTTGATTAATTGCTTATAAAAATAGTTGAAGAATCTCCTTATGGATGAATTTGTATAGTTAAACTTAAGTACATATGAATGTCTTGGAAGGACTTAAGTTTTAAGGTTGAAGAAGATTCAGCAGAGTTTCAATTAAATTTCAAAAAGTTTTAGCCAAGTATCGACTCATGGAAGTGAAGTGTCGACTCATAATGTCAACTTATAGAAGCTTGAGCTGATATACATAAGTTGTTTCAGATGGCACGCTCCAAGTATCAACTCATGGACCTCATGTGTCGACTCACAGTGTTGACTCAAGGCCTGAGATAAAGATTATACAGAACATGCTGAATTTCAGACTTCCCTCAATTGTCGACTCATGGAAGCCAAGTGTCGACTCAAGTGTCGACTCACCAGACGAAGTGTTGACTCACTTGAGATTTTCAGAGATAGTACGGGCACCAGGACTAAAATAAATCGACAGGTTGAACCCACATCCCTGTGGATCACTTGTGAGTAAAACCCTGAATCCAAATCCTTTTTACCATGTAAATATTTATTTTAAATTCTATTATTTTGGTTTAGCTAGGGTAAACCCTTTTTACCAACTGTAATTAGGATTTTGTTTATTTTGGGATAAAACCCTTTTTACCAAGTTGAGTCGAAATTCCAATTGAGTCAAATCCTATTTACTCAATTGGGATTTAAATGGTCTAGTTTGAATTAGCCCTTTTTACTAACTTTAATTGGATTTTTATTTGCAAGCCTAATTAAGTATGGTTGGTTTTTAGTTGAGTCATGTGATTTATTATTTATTAAGTCCATGTAATTAGTTGAGTCATTGAGTCCTGTATTACAAGAGGGGACCAAGGACAATATCTCATGTGCACCCAATTGAAGACCCATGTGACCCCATGTGCTAGCTTAAAACAAGCCATGTGATTCCATGAGCTAGCCCAAGTCACTTGGCATGTGCAACCTCTTCTTGGCATCACCATTTCAAGGATTTGGACATCAACACATGTCATGATTGTACATGTCATTAGGACAACACCATTTGGAACTTCAACCAGGACAAGAACCATGACATGCCTGAAAATTGCATGTCATTGGGACAAACACTATCCACTCCATGTTACACCTTGGTCAACCACCTAAACTCATGATTAGTTCCACTTGAAATTTAAGAAGAATAATTAAGAATGAATCTTCATATTTGGCACCCCCACTCAAAATATTCCATGCCAAATATAAGGGAGTTAGCCAAGCATTCTTTTTCACACCAACTTCAAAGAGTTCTAGGAATTTTACTCACCCAAGAGAAGAAAGTTCAAAGGTTTCTACTACAGAGTTTCAATCAAACAGGTTGGAAGCTACTTAGGTATCCAGAACTCAAGAGTCTCACAAAAACTCTTGAGTCTTCTTCAATCCAGACTGAGGAGTCAACTCACCTGCAGACGTCTACATCATCCAGACTCTAGTGTCCAGCAAGCAAGGCCAAGTGATGGAGCATCTTGACCTTACATCAAGCCACCTCACCAATCCACCACTTTGGATGAAAAAATTCATTTCATCCACTTTAGTGAGAGTTCCAAATCAGCCAACATGCAAGAGTCCTAGATGCCCAAAAGCAGGATTCTAGGAGTTTTGTCCAAGGGAGAAAAAGACTAGTAGTTGTATCTCTTATACCACTGGTTGGGGGTCTATAAATACCCCTCCAACCCTCCTTGTAATTAATCAATTATTATTCATCAATAAAGACATGTTGTCGAACTTTCTTGGCTGTGTGCATCGTGGGATGAGAGGCCATTTTCCTTTATTCTTCAGAATATCACAGGTGCGAGGCCCTAGTTATCCTACCTATCCAGCCGACCAGAAAATCCAAAAACTATCATTTCTAAACCTTCCTTTCCTTTCGTTCTTTCATTTTCTTTGCCCTTTCTTAATGCATGATTTTCATTGTTGAGTGTTACAGGTGATCAGGAGTCAAGATCAGGTATTCTTGCCTCAAAACAAGCTTCTCACGGAAGATCGGAGCCCGGGATCGAGTTCTTGAAACCTTGCTGTGAAGATCTTGAGAGTTCTGTTAGATCCGATTCAAAGGAGCATTTCTTCATTGGTAAAATTGAAACTTATTCCTTTCTCATTATTCTTTGATTCATTGATAAGATAAACCCTAGTTTACAGTGGTTTCTCAATCACGAAGTCCTATTTTCCTAATTATTTTGTTAGGTTTACTTGTGCGGGTAGTTTATTAAACTAGTTTCCTTTTCTGTCTCCTTCAAGTCTTCTTTAAAAATCTAAAAAAAAATTAAAAATTATTCTCTATTTTTCTCAGATAATTATATCTTAATCATAGTAATTTAGGTTTAATTATTTGTCCTATATCAGTTTTGGTATCAAAGCAGGTTAAACTAGGGTTTAATCACTCTTGTGCTAAAATTTCAGCATACTAGGTTAGGACTTAGTTTCTCTTTAAGTACTCGGATCGGGTGCTTCACCATGGCCGTCCAGTCATAGGAAAAAGTAGGGCTGTAAGACCCTTACCTCCCATTCAAATGGGATTTCCTATGGCGTATAGGGGTGCCACTATGAATTGACCTTTGAAGAAAAAAATAAAGAGATAGGCATCTTTAGGATTTACTTTCTGCATCACGTCCATCATAGTACATAGTATATTTTTTTAATTGTATCTACATGTAGGTAATTCAGAATTACCTAACTCTTCCTTTTCTAGATTTCTCATAATTGATATTATTTTTCAAAATTTTTTCATGAATTATTTTGGTCTATAGATTTTCTGCTCACCGGAATAATGCCTAAGAATAGTTCTACCATGAATTTCAGCAATTCTAGTTTAGGGTTCTTTTTGCATAAATTTTATATATTTTAAATTCTTCCATCTTAGATTTTTTTCTACAAAATATATCTCTGCTAAAAAACAAAAGAACAAAATTTAAAAAAATAATTAATTTTATTTTTTTGTTATTTTAATTATTTTAGTTTGATTGCATCTAGGGTTTCATCTTGTGTGTGCATCATCAACTAACCTAATCTTAAGGGCACTTGAGCATCTCATATCAGGGCAGGAGCCATCACCTGTCCTGAGCCCATAACAACCTTCTTTGCATCCGAGCCTAACCCTAAATAAAACTCAATCAGACTTAATTGCTCTAGTGAGCTAGGGATACCAACAGGTCAGGTTCCGAGTATTGTGTGTAAGCTAGTGCACCCAATCCTGTGATTATCACTTATGGTGTCTAAGGCTAGAGGTCCAAAGGCAAATGCCCTAAGTGGTTTCGTGGTTTTTAATTAAGACCCTACGAGAGCAGAGGGAGCCTCCTATGGCCCCATCTCTTACCTGGCCAGTGGACAAGGTAATTGCTGAATTAGGTGTAATTTGAGCTGACCCATTTTACTTAAGCTCTAGGTCTAGGAAATCCTAGTCTGAGTTTTATCTATGTGTTTGCATTGCATAACTTCTAAATTAGGAGACCAATACTTGTAGCCTCAAACCCAACCCAGTCTGATTTAATCATGGATCCCAATTTTGAAACCTTCCTTAGGACCTTCACTGAACAATGTACCCAAATGAACCATAAGTTTGATCGACTAGATCAACGATTAAGGAACCTAGAGAAAACCCGAAAGACCCATCCTGAACCTAAATTTGAGACACACCTTGACCCATTCCTGGAGCCCAATCCTAGGATAGCCCTTCACCATGATCTAATCTGGGATCTTAGTGAAAGGAGACCCAATTATGATTTCGTAGACTAGGATGAGAGAGCCACTAGGTACATTAGGTTAGAAGCACCTACCCTTGGTGGTGATCTTGATCTTGAGGATTATCTTTATTGGAAAGAAAGTATGGATCTATATTTTGAGAGGGAACTAGTTATTGATGAAAGAAAGTTTAAGTGTGCTAAGCTTAAATTACTACGCCAGGCTAGAATTTATTAGGATGATGTCGAAAGAATGATCAAACGAAGAAGAGACATACCCATAACTACCTGGGGTGACATAAAAATTAAACTTAGGAAAAAGTTTGTACCCAGATCATATGAACCTCGTTCCTATGCACCGAGATCTTTTGAACCTGACTCCTACAAACCCAGATCTATGACCCATAGGTCTGAACCCATATCCTATGAGCCCAAGGAACCTAAAACCCCTAGGTATCAACCTAGTGCTAGTCAGGTTTTGCTTAGTTGGCCAGAATCCATTAGGATTAGTTCTCCTTATCAAAAATTAGGATCTAGTCAAATCCACCCGAGTGGACCCATTCCTCAGCAGAGTCGACCCAATTCTCACCTGAGCCAACTCAACTCTAATCTGAGCTGCCCAACCCCTACTAGTCCAGATCATAGCCAATTTTTCCTTAGCCGGCCCATTCCTACTACCCCATTGGTTCACAAAGATAACATTGAAGAAAAAGTGTATGAAGCTGATATGAACTTATTGGATGAGTATGAGGGAGAAGAGGAAATACATATGGTTGACTTAGAATTAGCTGACTCGATAGGCACCCAAGCTAAAGCCAGCCCAGAGTTTGTTGTTCCTGACCATACCTTCACTGAAACTATACTAGTAGGATCCTTAGAAAAAGAGAACCAAGAGGAGTCTAACCCTACTGCAAGCACCTTACCTGAGAAAATATTAGAAGAGAGTCAAACCCTAGAGCCGAGTCCTAAGATTCATGAATCCGAAGTAATTAGTGAGGACTTGACTTATTTAGTTCAGTACCCTCAGGAAGACTTCACCCCTGTAGTTTTCATTGGGGATCTATTCCCTGAGATTAGTGATCCATTCTTCTATAGGACAGACCCTATAGCTATACCCCAAACCCTTAAGGTCAACCACATTTGTCTAGAACTATTCCCTGAAAACCCTTCTTATTTCCAGTCTAACCCCAGATGCATTTCTTACTTTCTACCTTTTTCTGAAGCTTCTTATGTTTCTCTAACCAATAGATTGCATTTTGTAGAGGTTAGCATATTATATACATTCATTGAACATGTTAGGTTTACAACTTATTTGTGGAGAACCTTATGGCATCTATTAGGAGTGCATGTTAAATTTTCATCTGCATGTCACCCACCAACCAAGGGTCAAACTCAGTTATAATTTAGAGTTTACATGCATGTCAATAATAAAAATAAATAAATAAATAAATAATGAAAGCAATGAATATTTTTAAGAAAAAAAGAAGACTCAAAGAATACAATGAAGGAGACTTTGTTATGGTTTGATTACGACCTGAACGGTTCCCACCTGGAACCATAAAAAAACTGCATGCCCGTAGTAGTGGACCATACAAAGTAATTTAAAAAATTGGACCTAATACCTACGTGCTTGAATTGCCACCTGAACTAGGAATTAGCTTTACTTTCAACGTTTCAGACCTTATCGAGTATTAGGAGCCAACATTGATTCCTAGTGAGCCATTTGGGCCTAATCCAGTCCTTGAGAGTGAACTAATCCAAGTGTGTCCACCTGCCATACCACCAGCCCGAAGAGATAAGATCGAGCAGATCTTGGATGACAAGATCATTACTACCCGGAGCAAAGATTACTAGCAGTATCTGGTTCATTGGCAAGGATGACATAAAACTGATGATTCTTGGATCACTAGAGAGGACTTGCAGAGAGTTGACCGAGACTTACTAGAGTATTATAAAAGTGGAGTTGACCCATACTCGACATGATCGAGTTCCTCCCTCTCGGGGAGAATTGGTATGGGTACCAAGACTAAAAGAAATTGACAGGTTGAACCCACATCCCTGTAGATCACCTATGAGTAAAACCCTGAACCCAAACCCTTTTTACGATGTAAATATTTATTTTAAATTCTATTATTTTGGTTTAGTTAGGGTAAACCCTTTTTACCAACTGTAATTAGGGTTTTATTTATTTTGGAGTAAAACCCTTTTTACTAAGTTGAGTCGAAATCCAAAATTGAGTCAAACCCTATTTATCCAATTTGGATTTAAATGGTCTAGTTTGAATTAGCCCTTTTTACCAACTTTAATTGTATTTTAATTTGCAAGCCTAATAGAGTATGGTTGGTTATTTAGTTGAGTCATGTGATTTGTTATTTATTAAGTCCACGTAATTAGTTGAGTCATTGAGTCCTGTATTACTAGAGGGGACCAAAGACAATATCCCATGTGCACCCAATTGAAGACCCATGTGACCCTATGTGCTAGCTCAAGACAAGCCATGTGATTGATTCCATGTGCTAGCCCAAGTCACTTGGCATGTGCAACCTCTTCTTGGCACCACCTTTTCAAAGATTTGGACATCAACACATGTCATGATTGGACATGTCATTGGGATAATACCATTTAGAACTTCAACCAAGACAAGAACACATGACATGTCTGAAAATTGCATGTTATTGGGATAACACACTATCCACTCCATGTTACACCTTGGTCGGCCACCTAAACTCATGATTAGCACCACTTGAAATTTAAGATGAGTAATTAAGAAGGACTCTTCATATTTGGCACCCCCACTCGGAATATTCTATGCCAAATACAAGGGAGTTTGCCAAGCATTCTTTTTCATGCCAACTTCAAAGAGTTCTAGGAATTTTACTCACCCAAGAGAAGAAAGTTCAAAGGTTTTCTACTACAGAGTTTCAATTAAATAGGTTAGAAGCTACTTAGGTATCCAGAACTCAAGAGTCTCACCAAAACTCTTGAGTCTTCTTCAATCCAGACTAAGGAGTCCACTCACCTGCAGACATCTATATCATCCAAACTCTATAGTCCAGCAAGCAAGGCCAAGTGATGAAGCATCTTGACCTTATATCAAGCCACCTCAACAATCCACCACTTTGGATGAAAAAATTCATGAATTTTGTCCACTTTAATAAGAGTTCCAAATCAGCCAACAAGCAAGAGTCCTAGATGCCCAAAAGCAGGATTCTAGAAGTTGTAGTCCAACGGAGAAAAAGACTAGTAGTTGTATCCCTTACACCACTGGTTCAGGGTCTATAAATACCCCTCCAACCCCCTTGTAATTAATCAATTATTATTCATCAATGAAGACATGCTATCGAATTTCCTTTGATGTGTGCATCACGCGGTGTGAGGCCCTTTTTCTTTGTTCTTCAGAACATCGCGGGGTGCGAGGCCCTAGTTATCCTACCTATCCAGCCAACCAAAAAATCCAAAAACCACCATTTCTAAACCTTCCTTTCCTTTCATTCTTTCATTTTCTTTGCTGCTTCTTAATTCATGGTTTTCATTGTTGAGTGTCATAGGTGATCAGGAGTCAAGATCAAGTATTCTTGCCTCAAAACCAGCTTCGCATGGAAGATTGGAGCCTGGGATCGAATTCTTGAAACCCTACCATGAAGATCTTGAGAGTTCTGTCAGATCCGATTCATAGGAGCATTTCTTCGTTGGTAAAATTGAAAGTTATTCCTTTCTTGTTATTCTCTGATTTGTTGATCAGATAAACCCTAGTTTATGATATTTCTCAATCACCAAGTCCTATTTTCTTAGTTATTTTGTTAGGTTTATTTGTGCGGGTAGTTAATTAAACTAGTTTCCTTTTCTGTCTCCTTCAAGTCTTCTTTAAAAATCTGAAAAAAAAAATAAAAATTATTCTTTATTTTTCTTAAATAATTAGATCTTAATGATAGTAATTTAGGTTTAATTATTTGTCCCGCATCAAAAGAGCTTCAAGGAATATTTTTGAACTAAGTATCGAATCATGGAGACCAAGTGTCGATTCAAGGTGTCGACTCGTGACTTCAAGTGTTGACACTTGAAGTTCTGCTAAACAGTAATGGCTAGTTTTTTCAAATGCAGAACTTATCCTTTTTTCTCCTAACATCTAGTTTTATCTCTCTAATGGTCATAAACTACCATTTAAAGCTTGGAAGTGTATTTAAAGTGAATTAAACTCAAGAGGGAAGCAATTAATGAGTAGTTAAGTGCATTCACTCCAATATTCATTGAAAGCAATTACTTTCAAGTGAAGTGAAGCCTTCAAGCATTCAAAGCATTCAAGAGCAATCAAGTTCAACCACTCAAGCATCATTTAAGGCTTCAACAACTCAAGGACAAGCATCTTCAAGGAGCTTTAAAGACATATTTGCTTTTATTTGAAAGCTTTCTTGTATTTCATACATTCTCTTAAATTCTTTGTTGAGGTTTGTTGGTGGGCCTGTGTGTTAAAACCAACAAAGATTTTTGGTTAGCCTTGTGAAAACCAAAGTGGATTTTGGTTAGCCTTGTAAAAACTAAAGAGATTTTTGGTTAGCCTTGTGAAAACCAAGGAGGTTGTGGTGAGCCTAAGTTATAATACCAACTAGATTTTTGGTTAGCCAGTAAAACCAAAGGGATTTTGACTTGTGTTCTTGGTGAAAACAAGTTGGGTTTTGATTAGTGAGCCCGGAAAACTAATCGGCTATAATAAAAAATGATTATATTGGATTTCCAAGTGGATATTGGAGAGTGGATGTAGGTACTTTAGAGTGAACATAACCATTATATATCATTGTATTTATGCTGCTTGCTCTCTCTTTATTTACTCTTGTTTGCCTTGCATTTGCTTATCTTTTTTCCATTGCATACTCTTGAATAACTCACAAGCACTTGCAATTCACTAGCACCTTAATTATTTTGAATTGGCACATATTTGCAAAAGTTGTTAGAAACCCTATTCACTCCCTATTGGGTTGCTTACTGGGTAACAAGTGGTATCAGAGTCACATTCTTAGTTTATAGGTCTAACCACCTTGAGTAAAGATCTATGGTAGCCCCACTTGATTCTAGTGTAGTTGAGGGACAAGCCTTTAATAGACCTCCTTACTTTAATGGCACTAATTATAAATATTAGAAAACATGCATGAGAATCTATATGCATTCAATTGATTATAATCTATGAAAAGTTGTAGATAAAGGTTCTTATATTCCCTCAGTTGTTGTTAATGGCATTTCCATCCCAAAACTTGAAGAGGATTGGGATAAAAATGATATTAAATAATTAGAGATCAATGCGAAAGCAATGAATCTACTGTATTATGCATTAAATCCTAGTGAGTTCAATAGGATTTCGACATGCACCTCTGCTAAGAAAATACGGGACACACTTGAGGTTACTCATGAGGGTACCGATCAAGTAAAAAATATTAAAGTCAATATGCTTGTACATACTTATGAGATATTTTGAATGGAACCTAATGAATCTATTACTAATATGTACACTAGATTTACAAACATTGTACATGGCATGTGTTGTGCCCATTCGGCTAACCCTGGGTCAGACCGGCCCCAGGCATTCGGTCGGCTGACCCTCGCAGGAGGGTCCGGGAGGCCATGAGAAGAGAGGTCCGGCACCCCGATTCTTGAAGAGGACCCCATGGCCCCTTTCCCGAAGGGCTGACCTAGAGAACCCCGAGGGTCGACCGACGCCTCCCCGCACGTGCATTGGCCTCTTTGAGACCCTGACGGACACCACGGTCGACTGGACAACTCCCCTCGATCGAGGCCAATCGACCATTGAGGGGATTGCCCGAAGGTTCCAGGAGCCTCTCTCCCTAACAAGTTCTGACATTCTGTTGCAACGGACTCCACCCCATTGGCACGACTCCTGCCGCCAGGCCATTACTCTGACACTCCTGCCATGCCACCAGCCTACGACCTCGCCACCATGCCGATTCTCCTGGGGGCAAATATGAGTTTTCCTAGCCTATCCCCCAATAGAATTTGGCGGCACTCCATGCCTATAAAAGGCGCCCGGGGGATCTCCACGAAGGAGGTGATTCTTTCTTCCCCACCATGAACATCTTTTCCTTAGTTATTTCCATTCCGTTGCTCTAATTTCTCCTCTAACTTAAGCATCGGAGTGTCCCCCGCCGGAGCCCCTCCGGTGCCCAGGGACTTTCTGCAAGTCTCTCCAGCATATGAAAGGGATATGCCCTACAAGCCAATTTATGTTGTATCTCCCAAACCATTGTAATTGACAAAAAATTCTAATAAAGGCATTATTTTTCATCATACACTGTGTTTATTATTATATGATGAACCCCATAGATTAGGGCTATGATTTTAGGGTTATGATGAGATCATACCAGTGAGACCTAAAGTCTTAAAACCTTAATCTAAAATATTCCTAGTCAAAGGAACCCTGAGTAGGGGATCAGGATTTTCCGGTAAGACTAGCACATCCCATGTATACTGGAGAGGGTGACTGCTCTCACAGTCACTTGTGTATGACACTAATACTGGAATGTGGGTGCTCATTTGAGAATGAGTTCATTGATATGATCCAACTTGAGAACATCTAATAGAGTCTTAGCTACATGTCAATAGAAGGTTCTCATAGTGGATGTGGTACAAGTAATCCTTTGACCTGAGACTGCCATAAGTACCTTATGTACATGAACCCATGCTTTGGTTCAATCCTAATCATGACATTGAGTCATGCACAGGATTGATACTGGGAATGGTGAATTGGATTTGAAGGTAATGAGTAGGTCAACAAGGAATCGATCACTCTTAGTAAGAGGAGATTGCATCCAGCTAGTTAACAATCGGATGATGATTCAGAGAATCTTTGATCAAAGTAAAGATATTAGAGATGGTTTCTAATATCAAGATAATTGAATCATCAATATAAGATTGAGCTAGAAATAAATATAATATTGGATTTGACATATATCCATATCCATAGTTATATTTTGGGTGCAGGCTGATCGAAAGATTTAATTGTACGGTAACTCTCGACTGAAGGGTAGTTTTGGTATTTTACCAAAATTTCCATATCTTCTGGGTAGACATGACACGTTGCTAGACGTCAATCTTGTCTTGTAGGTTGATCAAATTTAAAGATCACTTATTAGGAAGAGTCCTAATTGATCAAGTCGGGTAAGCTCGGTTTGACCTAAATTGATTAGAAAGAGTTCTAATCAAATTAGGTCAACCTGTATTCGAACCCACTGCTGGCTAGATGTGGAACCCAATGGGTCACACACTTAAGAGGATTGATCAAGAGTTTAATTTGTAATTAAATCATCTTTGCAGGATAACACTCTAGCAGGTGTTGCAAACCCTAGCTTCTATTCGAATTGGATTCGAATTAGGGTTTCGGATTGGTTCAATTCAGGTTCTAATTGGATCTAATTAGACCCTAATTGAGTTTATAGGGATTATGGCTAACCCTATTGGCTAGCCATGTAACTAGGCTAGCCTCCCCACCCGCCCCTTTGCATTTTCATGCCAAAATGCCAAGAGTCCATGCACTTATGGACTCTTGGCGCGCCATTTGGAGGAGTCCATGGGCGCATGGACTCTTGGCATGCCCACTTAATTCTCCGATGAATTAAGTTGGGGCAGCTTCCTTTCTCACTATTAGCGCCTCACATGTATCCCCTTGGATGGGAATCCAACGGTTCGGAAATTTTTGAGAAAGACAAAGGCGCAGACTCTTCCCGGTTGCGCGAAATAATGTCTCTTCGGAGACCGAAACATCGTGACTCCCTTCTTCTGAAATCTCACGACTTTTCTTTTAGGAAAAACCGTGAGTTTTAATCTGGAAGGTCGTGAGAAGGAGGGAAGGGGTGTGAGAAAATGAGAAGGGCATGAGATGGGTTTTTACGGAGAGGTGTGTGGGCGCCTCTCTGAAATCTATTTAAGGGGTCAGGAAAAATCAGAACGGGTGATCTGAGATTTTTCTTCTTCCTCTCCAAAAGACTCCTTCCCTCTTTTCTTGTTTTACATTGTTTCCTTTACAGAGGACTCCTCTGTCGAAACTCTGTTGCTGAACAAGAATAAAAGAGAAGGTCTCCGACGGTAAAGGAAAGAAGGAGTTCTGATTTTATTTCCTTTCTTTCTTACATTAAGACATTCATGTCTTAATTTCTTCTCCAATTTAAGACAAGCCTAAATCCTCTTAGGACAAGGTCTTATCTCTAAGACAAGGGTGTCTTAGAGGGTCAAAGTCTTAGTGGAAGGAGGAGAAGAGATCAAAGAAAGGGAGGCAACCTCTTGTGTGGAAGAATTCCAGCCATAATCCGAGCAATTGAGTTCTAGGAAGAAGAACTCAATAGGAGGAACCATTGAAAAGAAGATAGTGTTTCTTGATCATTGCTCTGTGTGGATCACCATCGGAGGGCGGACACCTGGACGCCTGGTGAATTCAGTTAGCCCCTTCAACTTCAAGTTTGTTGGAATAAGCGATTACAGGTTGGTACCCTAATCCTAATTTGCATAGATATGCTTGTTATATGTTCTAGTCTTATTTAAGGAGTTCCTGGTTTAGGGTTTTTTGGTGTGAATTTAGTTTCATTTTTGAAATTACACTTCCGCTGCGTTGCACCATAACCCTACAGTGGTATCAGAGCCACTTTAATTAGGACTATAATCTATGATAGTTTGTGTGTTACATATTAGGATTTTTTAAATCCTAATATACTATTACACTTAGCATATTTTTTTGCATATATGTTTTGATGTATGCCACTAGTTAGGGTTTTTCACTCAAACCCTAATTATTATAGAGATATGATTAGTTTTGAAGTCATCATACTGAAATAAGGTTGCCCTGGCATAATGGTGGATCCATTATGTGGTAAATGGTTGTCCTAGTATGATGACACACTTAGCACATATTTGTTTATCAGAGTGATATGATTGTGATATGTTCTATAAGAATGTGCTGGCAATTTTATAAAACCCTCCTCTTAATAAATTATATTAAGTCATGAATATTTAACTAATAAGCATCACTAGTCATGATGAACAATTGATCATTCGGTGTCTAGAAAGGTTGTTCTGGGAAAGTAAAGAGAATTGTGGTTTTTAATTAGTTCCGTTGACTGACCTGGCCAATTTTTATTGGTGTCTAGGAAAGCAACGGGGGGACTCCCACATCTCTTCCACTTGCCTGGCCGATTTATTATATTTAAATCTTGACTAAAATGCTTAGTGTTAAAAATACTATATATTGGCCTTCCTTCATGCTGGATCATTATTGTGTTATGAACCACATTAGGTTTATTGTGTTATCTGCAAGACCTAATATGGTGATTGACATAATACTAGTCTAGTGCACAGATATGCATACAGTATATTCAGTATAATGCTATGTTGTGTTATCTGCAAGGGCATTATATTTGAGTACTGACTGTATAGAAATGAAAGGGTCTTGACTTAACTAGAACATTATGGTTTGTTGTGTTTTTCTGCAAGACTAATAATGTTCTAGAGGCCAAGTTATTTTTGAGAATTATATGAGATATAATTGGAAGAGTTTCCTACCTTTGAGCTTATAAAAGATTTGTTGTGTTTTTTGCAAGATCTTTTATAAGTTATTAGGATCTCAATCTCACTGAGAAAAAACGATCAGGGTTCTTCTCGATTATCATAGTGAGGGCTATGATTTTTGATAAAATAGTGGGAGACATAATTAAATTGAAGACCTAATTTAATTATGTAAGTCATTTCATGATTGTTTGCTTATGTATTGTTCTTTATTAAATGTAGATAAATGGCATCTTCATTATCACTGCGAAGTATCTTAGATACCAACAAACTGACTGGTCCAAACTATGTGGACTGGTTAAGAAATTTAAAGATTATGCTGAGTTCAGAAAAACTTTCTTATATTCTTGATACCCCTAGTCTTAATCCACTAGGGGACGATGCCACACAGGAAGATATGGCCACATACAAAATGTGGCAGAATGACTTCCTCACTGTCAAGTATATCATACTGGCCTCTATGACCAATGAGTTACAGAGACAGCATGAAAGCATGGATACTCAATCTATAATGCTCAATTTAAAAGAGCTTTATGGAGAACAAAGCAGAACTGCTAGATACGAAATATCTAAGCAGTTATTCCGTGCTAGGATGACAGAGGGAACATCCATTCAGGATCATGTTCTGAAGGTAATTGACTTAATCACCAGATTGGGTCAATTAGGTTTTATCATGGATGGGGAGTTGAATCAGGATTTAATCCTGCAATCACTCTCGGAGTCATTTTCACAGTTTGTCTTGAATTATCACATGAACAAACTGAACACTTCCTTTCCTGAGCTGTTAAATATGTTAAAAATAGTAGAGAGCCACGTTAAGAAAGAAAAGGCTCCACTTCTTCTTGTTGATAAAACCAATAAGAAGAAATCAGGCAAAAAGGGTTTTAATAGGAGGCTAAACCCTAAGAGTGGCATCAATAAGAATAAGAAAGGAAAGAAGGCCTCCAAACAGTCGACCTGTTTCTTTTGCGGCAAAGCGGGACATTAGAAAAGGAATTGCAAGGCTTACCTTGCAACTGTGAAGCCTGGTGTATCAGATGCGCCAAAAGGTATGTATGAGATACATGCTATATTGACATTAAATTCATCTATATCAAATACTTGGGTATTGGATACCGCTTGTGGTTACCATATATGCAAATCTTTGCAGGACCTCCACAAGCTTAAAGTATTGAAGGAAGGTAACTTCAATCTCTATGGTGCTAGTGGTGATATCATCCAAGCAGAAGCTGTAGGGACCTATATTCTGAAGTTGCCTTCAGGGAAGATCTTGGAGTTAGAAAATTGTTACTATATGCCTAAGATTATTAGGAACATTATATCTATTCCTTTGTTATTAAAACAAGGATATGTAATGGATGTAACGAGCACTGGTTGCTCGATAATGTTGTCTAATAAAATTATTTGTTCTGGGATATTTAGTAATGGGCTCTTAACTCTTTCTTCCAATGATAGTGTTTTTCATGTCAATAATAAAAGAAA
Source organism: Areca catechu (assembly GCA_021397845.1). Lineage (NCBI taxonomy): Eukaryota > Viridiplantae > Streptophyta > Magnoliopsida > Arecales > Arecaceae > Areca > Areca catechu. Next base: position 164,009,227 of record CM038039.1, read on the forward strand.
AAGAGAAGACTTTAATGACACTTTACTTTGGCATCATCGACTTGGTCATGTTAATGAGTCTAGGATAAGCAAGTTATACAAGGAAAACTTCCTTGATCCTTATGAGTATGAATCATTAGGAACTTGTGAATCATGTCTCATGGGTAAGATGACCAAGACTCCATTTACTAGACATGGAGAAAGGTCAACTGAGTTATTAGGACTTATACATACTGATGTATATGGTCCAATGACAACTCAGGCCAGAGGTGGATACTCATATTTTATCACTTTTACAGATGATTTATCTAGGTTTGGATATGTGTATCTTATGAAACATAAATCTGAAGCCTTTGATAAATTTAAGGAGTATCAAAGTATGGTCGAAAAACAAACTGGGAAAAGTATTAAAGTTCTTCGTTCTTATCGAGGAGGAGAATACTTATCCACAGAGTTTTTAGACTATCTTAAAGTTAAATGGAATTCTTTCTGAATGGACCCCTCCTTATACTCCACAGCTAAATGGTATAGCTGAAAGGAGGAATCGTACCTTATTAGATATGGTACGATCCATGATGTGCTTCACAAATTTACCCATTTCCTTCTAGGGTCATGCACTAGAAACTGCTGTTTACATTCTGAACAAGGTACCATCTAAATCCGTTGTTAGTACTCCATATGAAATTCGGAGTGGAAAGAAACTGTATCTTAAATATTTTAAGGTATGGGGATGTCCAGCTTATGTTAAAAAAAATTTTGAACATAAGTTGGAACCTAGAGCGGATAAATGTCTATTTGTAGGATATCCTAGAGAGGGTAGAGGATATATGTTTTACCATCCTACTGAACAAAAGATTTTTGTCAGTAGGCATGCCACTTTTCTAGAAAAAGAGTTCATTTTAGAAAAGGACAATGGTAGAACTGTTGAACTTGGAGAAGTACAAGAAATACAGATAGACAGTTCTCAACCATTAGAACATATAGTTAGGACAGAACCAGAATACAAAACTCCTCCCCGTAGGTCTGATAGAGTGCCACGGACACCTGAGAGGTATGGGTTTATTATTGAAAATAATGAAGCCCAAGTCATTCAAAATGATGAACCTCTGACCTATACGGAAGCTATCTTGTGTACTGATTCAGATAGATGGCAAGAAGCCATGGAATCCGAGATAGACTCTATGTATGTAAACCAAGTATGGTCTTTGGTCGATGAACCAGAGGGTGTTAATCCTATTGGGTGCAAATGGGTCTATAAGAAAAAGATTGGGGCTGATGGCCAAGTTGAAACCTATAAAGCCAGATTAGTGGCAAAAGGTTTTAGACAAAAACAGGGAATTGATTATGATGAAACATTCTCACCTGTTGCCATGCTCAAATCAATTCGGATTTTACTTGCTATAGCAGCGTACCACGATTATGAGATCTGGCAGATGGATGTGAAGACTGCATTCCTCAATGGTTTCCTTGAGGAAGAAGTCTACATGTCATAGCCAGAAGGTTTTATTTCAAAGAATAAACCTAATCAAGTATGCAAGCTAAAGAAATCCATTTATGGATTAAAGCAAGCTTCCAGGAGTTGGAACATCCACTTTGATGAAACTATTAAAAGGTTTGGTTTTATCAAAATGTGGATGAACCCTATGTTTATAAGAAGACTAGTGGGAGTGCCATAGTCTTCTTGGTTCTGTATGTAGATGACATACTCCTCATTGGGAATGATGTCCCAATGTTACAATCAGTCAAGGTTTGGCTATCAAACCAGTTTTCCATGAAAGATTTGGGAGAAGCATCCTATATACTAGGTATTAAGATCTTTAGAGATAGATCTAAGAGGATGCTAGGTTTATCCCAATCTAGGTACATTGACTTAGTGCTGAAAAGATTCAGCATGGATGGAAGTAAAAGTGGTTATCTTCCTATGAGTCAAGGTATACATCTTTCTAAAAGGATGTCTCCTAAGACACCTGAAGAAAGAAATAGAATGAATTTTATACCTTATGCTTCGGCAATAGGGTTCATAATGTATGCCATGCTATGTACCAGGCCTGATATGGCATATGCTTTAGGCATTGTCAGTAGGTTTCAGGTTGATCCAGGAGAGGATCATTGGAAAGCAGTTAAAAATATTCTTAAGTACCTGAGAAGGACTAAGGATATTTTTCTGGTTTATGGTGGTTCTGATTTTAAACTAGAAGCTTATTCTGATTCTAGTTTTCAATCAGACCCTGATGATAGCAAATCCATTTCGGGATATGTTTTTACCCTAAATGGTAGAGTAGTGAGTTGGAAGAGTACCAAGCAGTAGACTGTAGCTGACTCAACCACAGAGGCAGAATACATAGCTGTCAGTGAAGCCGCCAAGGAAGCAGTCTGGATGAAGAAGTTCATCACAGAGTTGGGTGTTGTTCCTGAGATTGAAAACCCATTGCCACTTAACTGTGACAACACTGGAGCTATTGCTCAAGCTAAGGAACCACGAGCTCATCATAAGTCCAAGCACATTCTGAGACGCTTCCATCTCGTCCGAGAAATAGTAGAGAGACAAGATGTCTACAAAAATAGAGTTGATACAAAGAACAATATAGCACACCCGTTCACTAAGGCTCTACCACAGCGAGAGTTTGATCACCATCTCGAGTGTATGGGATTAAGATTTAAAGGCGATTGGCTTTAGTGCAAGTGGGAGATTGAAAGGGATATGCCCTATAAGCCAATCTATGTTGTATCTCCCAAACCATTGTAATTGACAAAAAATTCTAATAAAGGCATTATTTTTCATCATACGCCGTGTTTATTATTATATGATGAACCCCATAGATTAGGGCTATGATTTTAGGGTTATGATGAGATCATACCAGTGAGACCTAAAGTCTTAAAACCTTAATCTAAAATATTCCTAGTCAAAGGAACCCTGAGTAGGGGATCAGGGTTTTCCGGTAAGACTAGCACATCCCATGTATACTGGAGAGGGTGACTGCTCTCACAGTCACTTGTATATGACACTAATACTGGGATGTGGGTGCTCATTGGAGAATGAGTTCACTGATATGATCCAACTTGAGAACATCTAATGGAGTCTTAGCTACATATCAATAGAAGGTTCTCATAGTGGGAGCGGTATAAGTAATCCTTTGACCTGAGACTACCATAAGTACCTTATGTACATGAACCCATGCTTTGGTTCAATCCTGATCATGACACTGAGTCATGCACAGGATTGATACTAGGAATGGTGAATTGGATATGAAGGTAATGAGTAGGTCAACAAGGAATCGATCACTCTTAGTAAGAGGAGATTGCATCCAGCTAGTTAACAATCGGATGATGATTCAGGGAATCTTTGATCAAAGTAAAGATATTAGAGATGGTTTCTAATGTCAAGATAATTGAATCATCAATATAAGATTGAGCTAGAAATAAATATAATATTGGATTTGACATATATCCATATCCATAGTTATATTTTGGATGCAGGTTGATCGAAAGATTTAATTGTACGATAACTCTCTACTGAAGGGTAGTTTTGGTATTTCATCAGAATTTTCATATCTTCCGAGTAGATATGACACGTTGCTAGATGTCAATCTTGTCTTGTGGGTTGATCAAATTTAAATATCACTTATTAGGAAGAGTCCTAATTGATCAAGTCGGGTAAGCCCGGTTTGACCTAAATCAATTAGAAAGAGTTCTAATCAAATTAGGTCAACTTGTATTCGAACCCACTGCTGGCTAGATGTGGAACCCAATGGGTCACATACTTAAGAGGATTGATCAAGAGTTTAATTTGTAATTAAATCATCTTTACAGGATAACACTCTAGCAGGTGTTATAAACCCTAGCTTCTATTCGAATTGGATTCGAATTAGGGTTCCGGATTGGTTCAATTCAGGTTCTAATTGGATCTAATTAGACCCTAATTGAGTTTATAGGGATTATGGCTAACCCTATTGGCTAGCCATGTAATTAGGCTAGCCTCCCCACCCGTCCCTTTGCATTTTCATGCCAAAATGGCAAGAGTCCATGCGCTTATGGACTCTTGGCGCGCCATTTGGAGGAGTCCATGGGCGCATGGACTCTTGGCGCGCCCACTTAATTCTCTGATGAATTAAGTTGGGGCGGCTTCCTTTCTCACTATTAGCACCTCACATGTGTCCCCTTGGATGGGAATCCAACGGTTCGGAAATTTTTGAGAAAGACAAAAGGCGCAGACTCTTCCCGGTTGCGCGAAATAACGTCTCTTCGAAGACCGTAACATCGCGACTCACTTCTTCTGAAATTTCATGACTTTTCTTTTAGGAAAAGCCATGAGTTTTCATCTGGAAGGTCGTGAGAAGGAGGGAAGGGGTGTGAGAAAATGAGAAGGGCATGAGATGGGTTTTTACGGAGAGGTGTGAGGGTGCCTCTCTGAAATCTATTTAAGGGGTCAGGAAAAATCAGAACGGGTGATCTGAGATTTTTCTTCTTCCTCTCCAAAAGACTCCTTCCCTCTTTTCTTGTTTTACATTGTTTCCTTTACAGAGGACTCCTCTGTCGAAACTCTATTGCTGAACAAGAATAAAAGAGAAGGTCTCCGACGGTAAAGGAAAGAAGGAGTTCTGATTTTATTTCCTTTCTTTCTTACATTAAGACATTCATGTCTTAATTTCTTCTCCAATTTAAGACAAGCCTAAATCCTCTTAGGACAAGGTCTTATCTCTAAGAAAAGGGTGTCTTAGAGGGTCAAAGTCTTAGTGGAAGGAGGAGAAGAGATCAAAGAAAGGGAGGCAACCTCTTGTGTGGAAGAATTCCAGCCATAATCTGAGCAATTGAGTTCTAGGAAGAAGAACTCAATAGGAGGAACCATTGAAAAGAAGATAGTGTTTCTTGATCATTGCTCTGTGTGGATCACCATCGGAGGGCGGACACCTGGACGCCTGGTGAATTCAGTTAGCCCCTTCAACTTCAAGTTTGTTGGAATAAGCGATTACAGGTTGGTACCCTAATCCTAATTTGCATAGATATGCTTGTTATATGTTCTAGTCTTGTTAAGGAGTTCCTGGTTTAGGGTTTTTTGGTGTGAATTTAGTTTCATTTTTGAAATTACACTTCCGCTGCTTTGTACCGGAACCCTACAGCATTCCCACCGAGCCTGGTTTAGGAGGAGGAGCGATAACAGATTGGTGCTAGAGGAAGGGCCGAACCTTCATTGTGCTCCTTGTTCTAAAAGGAAAGATCGACGGGGAAGTTCTGGCCATGGCAAGAGGAAGAACTCGAAGTATTTCCATGAGGGGAGGGCGTTCTCATCATGGGCCTGATGCACCCCGCGCGGAAAGCGATGCTGCTACCACCACTGAGCCCACTATCATCATGGGGTTACAGCAATTCCAGATACTGGTAAACCGCATTGAGACACTGACCTCAGCAGTCCAGTGCTTTTAGGAAATGGCTGACCATTAATAGCAGACCGGCGGCTTCCTGCATCAACAATTAGCCCGTCGCCAGTGTAAGCCAGCAGCCGGAGGCGCCTCCACCCCGGTCCCTCACTATTTCGGAACCCCAGGGGTCCTTAAGGGCCCACACGAAGGAAAGAGGGCGAGGTTAGCTTCCCCCTCTTTCGCCGACTCTGTCCCTCTCAATGGCCGGCACCCTACTGCAGACCCGCACGGCTACGGCAGCAAAATCATGCACATGGAGGAGCACATTGCCGAAATTGTTGAGTGGAAGAATGTTGAGGGAGGACAACCGCACGACACTCACCCGCCTTTCTCCGCCAACATTCTGGGGGAGCCTATCCCCCGACATTTCAAGATCCCACAGGTGGACCCCTACGATGGTACCACCAATCCATTGGACCACCTGGGCACCTATAAGGTCCACATGATGGTGTAGGGCGCATCCGACGCCCTCCACTGCATCACCTTCCCGGTGACTTTGAAGAAGGCCACGGGGATGTGGTTCTCCACCATCCACCCAGGTACGATCCATTCCTTTTCTCAGCTCGAAACCCTTTTTCTTTCTCATTTCAGGACTTGCAGTCGGACTCCGAAGAACACCGACTGCCTCTTCCTTATCCAATAAACGGAGGGAGAGACCCTCTTGGACTACATGGCTCGCTTCAACTTGACCGCTATGGAGGTCCCCGACTTGAATGAAGCGGTGGCCATGTCAGCCTTCAAGAGGAGGCTCCGCTCGTCTAGGCTCATATTCTCCCTGGACAAGAAGCTTCTGGTGAGCTACACCGATCTATTGGCAAAGGTGCACAAATACGCCCTGGTAGAAGAACAATCGGTGAACCGATGCCAGGCTAAGGGGAGGTCAGTTCCAAAGAAGCGGGGTGACAAGGTCCCTGCAGTCCGACCTCCCGGCGATGATAGCCGATCCACCCAGTGCTAGAGCCCCAAGCAGAGGGACTACCTCAAGCGGTTCAACAACTATGCACCCCTCTCCTTGCCACGGGAGAAAATCCTGATGGAGATCGAGAACGAAGCCTTCTTCCAAAGGCCTCAACCGATGAGATGTCCTCCTGGTGCCAGGAATATAAACAAATACTATCTGTTCCACAGGGACCATGGGCACGACATAGAAGAGTGCCTCCAGCTGAAAGATGTCATTGAGGACCTCATTAGGAGAGGGTATCTGAACAAGTACGTCCGACCCCGCTGGGATCGGGCTGGGACTTCAACTGTTAGAGACCCCTCGGAGGAGGCTGAGCTCCCCAATCAATGCCCAACAGATGGAGGCGTTGGCATGCTGCATCGACAGTCCGACTGGGGGCGTAAAGAGGGCCAAGACATTGTAAAAAGGTCCAGGGGATCCAATGTAATCAGTTTCTCTGATGAGGACCTCTCGGAGCCTCCTCTCCCGGGCGATGACCCTGTAGTTTTGTCGGCTATCATCGCCAACTATGATGTAAAATGTGTCCTTGTCGATAATGGAAGTTGCATGGAGGTTTTACTATATGATGCTTTCATCCGGATGAACTTGTCCAGATCTAGGCTGCAGGAGTCCATGGCATCACTCACTGGCTTTGGGGAAACTCCATCGGGATTGAGGGTGAGATTACCTTACTCGTGACCCTTGGGACTGAACCTTACCAGCAAACCTTCTCCGTCAACTTTGTGGTCATCCGTACGACCTCAGCGTACAATGCCATTTTGGGTCAGCCGACCCTCAACAAGTTTCGAATCATTGTATCCACTTACCATCTGCTGGCCAAGTTTCTGACCCGTGATGGAGTTGGAGAGCTGAGGGGAGACCGTAGAGTAGCTAGACAGTGCCCAGCTATTCACAACAAGCAGCTGGATGGGTGCCCCACACTCGAGCAGCTTGACCCCAGAGATGAAGCCGACAGCCACGGTCAGCCCGTCGAGAAGATCATGTTTGTGCCCCTTAAAGAGGATGATCCCACTAGAGTCCTCCAGATAGGGAGCACTCTAGACGAGGGGGCTAAGCGGGAGCTGCTCAGCTTCTTGAGGAGCAACGCAGACGTCTTTACCTGGTCGACGTTGGACATGCCAGGCATCCCGGTGAATATCATCACCCACTAGCTCAGGGTGGATCCTGCTTATAGGCCAGTTTGATAGAAGAAGAGGAGCTTCGCTGATGAAAGGTAGAGGGCCATTGAAGAGGAAGTGAAGAAGCTCTTCGATGCTGGCTTTATTAGGGAATCTCATTACCCGGAGTGGCTGGCCAATGTCATCATGGTAAAGAAGGCTAGTGGGAAGTGGAGGGTTTGTATGGATTACATAGACCTCAACAAGGCATGCCCTAAGGACAGCTTCCCCCTGCCGAAAACTGATCAACTGGTAGATGCGACAGCCGGTCACGAACTCTTGAGCTTCATGGATGCTTTCTCCGGGTATAACTAGATTAGGATGCACCCCGAAGATGAAGAGAAAACCGCCTTTATCACGGACAGGGGCCTGTATTGCTATAAGGTGATGCCTTTTGGCCTAAAGAATGCAGGCGCCACCTTCTAGAGGCTGATCAACCGAGTCTTTGAAGCTCAACTTAGGAGTAACATAGAGACGTACGTCGATGATATGATTGTCAAAAGCCTCCAGAGGGCCGACCACATCAGGGACCTGCAGGAGTCCTTCAATGCACTGAGGTGCCACAGGATGAAGCTGAACCCTGCCAAGTGTATCTTTGGGGTGACTTCCGAGAAATTCCTTGGCTTCCTGGTTACTTGGAGAGGTATTGAGGTCAACCCTGAAAATATCAAAGCCATCATCGACATGATTCATCCGACCACTAAAAAGCAGGTGCAAGAGCTTACAGGTCGCATTGCTTCTCTCAATCGCTTCATCTCTCGGTCGGCCGAGAGATCTCTCCAATTCTTCAAGACCTTGCACCGGTCGAACCGCTTCCAATGGACTGATGAATGCCGGTCAGCCTTTGAAGCCTTGAAGGACTATCTGAGGATCCCTTCGCTCTTGGCCAAACCAATGGAGGGGAATGTGCTATATTTGTACCTGTCGGCCTCTAGCGAGGCCATCAGCGCTGTCCTCGTGTGGGTGGGGGAAGGCGGCCAACAGAAACCTATCTACTATATCAGGAAGGTCCTCTACGACACCAAGGTAAGGTATCCTAAGGTGCAAAAGCTGGTTTACTCACTGGTTATAGCGGCAAAACACCTCCGGCCCTACTTCCAGGCATATCCGATCATCGTATTGACTGACAAACCCCTCAGGGCGATCCTTCGAAGCCCTGACACCTTTGGACAGCTCGCCAAATGGGCCATCAGCAGGGTGAGTTTGACATCTCCTTCCAGCCACGATCGTCCCTAAAAGCTCAAGTAATAGCTATTTTCATTGCGGAATGCACCTGGGGGATGGAGACAACCCTGACAACGGCTAAGACGCCTGTGGCTGACCCCGTGGGAGAAGCCAAGCCTGTTTGGACCCTGCACGTAGATGGAGCTTCTAATCTCTCAAGGTGTGGTGCAGGCTTGATCCTAGCTGACCCTGGTGGGCAATGTTTGGAGTACGCCCTACATTTTGCATTTCAGGTGTCGAACAACCAGGCAGAGTATGAAGCTATGCTTACAGGGCTGAAGATAGCGAATGAATTGGGCATTGGTAGGGTTTGTGCCTTCTCCGACTCCCAGTTGGTAGTCAATCAGGTGAAGGGCGAATTTGAAGCAAGGGATCCTTCCTTGGCTAAGTACTTGGACAAGGTGCGGGACCTGGTATCATAGCTTAAATTTTTTGAGATCCTTCATATACCTCGGCAACAAAACTCTCGGATGAATGCCTTGTCATGGCTAGCCACCGCCACGGTCGGTACCTCCGACCAGACCTTTGTGGAACATCTGCAGCACCCGAGCATTGTCGAAGAGCTGACGTAGATCCATCAGGTTGAGCAAGAAGCCTCATGGATGGACCCGATCCATGCATTCCTGGTGCGAGGGACCCTTCTGGATGACCCGACAGAAGCTAGGCATGTCCGCTTAATGGCCTCTAAATACATCATCCTCGATGGGGCGCTCTACAAGCATTCATTCTCACAACCATTGCTGAAACTCTTGGGGCTGACCGATGCGAACTACATGCTCCGAGAGGTGCACGAGGGCATCTGCAGTGATCATCTCGGAGGGAGGTCCCTAGCTCACAAAATCATCCGGCAGGGATATTATTGGCCTACAATCCAGAAGAACACATTAGACTTCGTACGAAAATGCGATGCATGCCAGAGGTACTCTTGCATCCAAAGGAGGCCCACCAGCTAGCTGATCCCACTCACGGTGCCTTGGCCATTTGCACAGTGGGGTATGGACATCCTGGGACCATTCCCCCAGCATTCGGTTAGCGAAAGTTCCTTCTCGTGGCCATTGATTACTTCACTAAGTGGGTAGAGGCAGAAGCATTGGCGCAGATAACAGAGGCCAAAGTGGAAAACTTTGTCCGGAACTGCATTATCTTTCAGTTCGGCATCCCGGAGACGATCATCACCGACAATGGAAGACAATTTGAAAACTCTCAATTCCGGGGTTTTTGTCAACAATACTACATTGCCCATCGGCTTACTTCGATCGCTCACCCTCAGTCCAATGGAGAGGTTGAGGCCACTAATAGGACGATCCTGCATGGGTTAAAGACCTAGCTGAATGAAGCCAAGGGGCTCTGGGCTGAAGAACTTCATTCAGTGCTTTGGGCATATCGGACAATCGCCTGGACAGCGACGGGGGAAACCCCGTTCAACCTGACCTATGGGAGTGAGGCGGTCATCCCCGTGGAAGTCTCTCTACAGTCCCTGTGGATTGACCAGTTCACCGAGCCGGCCAACTCGGAGCAACAGAGGGCTGACCTAGATCTGCTGGATGAAACCTAGCTCCAAATGAGTATGAAGATGGCGACCTACCGTTAAAAGATGGCCAGATATTACAATTCACGGGTCAAGACGCGGACCTTCCAAGTTGGAGATCTAGTCCTGTGGAAGGCGGAGGTTTCGAGGCCAACCGAACAGGGAAAACTTTTCCCCAATTGGGAAGGCCCTTATCGGGTTACTGAAGTAATTCGAGCTGGAACCTACCGACTCGCACATTTGGACGGATGGTAGATAGCGCGCCCGTGGAATGTAGACAACCTTCGCAAGTACTATTAATAAAGTCTACAACTTCTTCAACTTCTTCTAGCCCACTCCGAATGTCTGACCCCGGTCGGCAGAGCCTCTAGGGCAGCCCACTCTAAAAGTTTGACTCTGGTTGGCAGAGGCTCTAGGGCAGCCCACTCTGAAAGTCTGACTCCGGTCGGTAGAGGCTCTAGGGCAGCCCACTCCGAAAGTCCGACTCCGATCGGCAGAGGCTCTAAGGCAGCCCACTCTGAAAGTCTGACCCCGATCGATAGAGGCTCTAGGGCAGCCCACTCCGAAAGTCCGACTCTGGTCGGTAGAGGCTCTAGGGCAGCCCACTCCAAAAGTCAGACCAGGGTCGGCAAAGGTTCTATGGCAGCCCACTCCGAAAGTCCGACCCCAGTTGGCAGAGGCTCTAGGGCATCCCACTTCGAAAGTCGGACTCCGGTCGGCAGAGGCTCTAGGGCAGCCAACTCCAAGAGTCCGACCCTGGTCAGCGGTCATCCTAAAATAACCCCCGTGGGACCGTGGGGGAGATAGGCCACAACATGGGCTGACTCACGGATGGGGACCAGAAGCAAGTATTCAAATACTTGGCTCGAATAAAGCTACCGTTCTCAACTACCCTACCGGCTTCTGGCCCGGACGAGCCGATCGAAAATACTTAGGAATTTCCCTAAGGAGTTCAGGTTCAAGCTATGTTAATGCCTGTCGGCCATCTCGAAGGAGCTCGTGACCCCGTAGTTCCGAGAGGCCGACCGGAAATACTTAGAAAAATTTCAAAGAGAAGGTATTTGTTTCACGCCCACATACATTGAAAATAGTCAAAAGGTCTTCTCATTCATTTCAAAAGAGAATGCTTACAAAAGAAGGTGGGTCAGACCTTTACAAACTCCTTAGGTCTGACCCACGTAAGATGCATCGGGAGCCACAACCTTGGCCCCGTTGGCTATAACTGAACGATCGACCGGAGCCATGGCAGCTGGAAGTTCAACTGGGGAAGCCACTGCCCCCATGCTGGCTGGTGTTGGGGTTTCGGCCCTGGCCACTCCCGCCTCACCTCCTGCTTGAGGCTCTGCCTGGGGTTCCTCCCCCTCTGTTGGGTCCTCCAATTTGGCGCCCGACAGGTCCAGCACCAGGAAGAGCGAGGCCACCTTCAGGCAGTCGTCGTAGCCTTCCCTATAGAAGTCCGACGCTGCCTCCTCCATGTCTTCAGTGAAGCCATCGGAGGCTTTGTATGCCACCACGGCTTCCTGCGCTTGCCTCGCGGCTAGTTCTTTGGCTCCATCAAGCTGAGTTGCCAACCGTGCCACCACCGCCCGTTCGGCCTGGGCCCTCTGTTCGGCCTACACAGACCGCTTCTCTTCCTCTCTCAGTCGGCGGGTGAGTGAGTCAATCTTCACCTTCCTTTTATTCAACCTGGCCTCATGGTCGGCCAGCCGGCTCTTGTCCTCTCTCAGAGCCACTTTCATCGACTCTGTCTCTACTTGGGCTACCACCAGGCTTTCTTCAGAAGACTTCAGAGATGCCGTTGCGGCCGCCTGGGCCGCCTCCAGCTCCTGAACTCTCTTCATGGAAGTCTTGGCAGCATGCACCACCCGACAGATGCCATCGTCCATTAGGGAAATGCCATGGAGGAGCTACAAATGTAAGGCCGGATTAGTACCATGCCTGAAGAAAGAAAAATAAAGAAGTAATGGGACAAGTTAAAGATGTTACCCTCATGAAGTTGCGGTAAGACTATACGGCTACGTCAATTAGGTTTTTCAAGATTAACACCTCCCAATCGGCATCTGTCATGGCCCCCCTCAGCAGGCTCCGTGCCCTCCTAGGGTGTCAAGTGCGTGCTAGTGTTGGAATTCTTCCTAGAAGATTTCTTCATCCGACTGTTCGACTTCGCTGTCGGCTGCCCCTTCTATGGCCATCCTCTTGCCCTTGTCAGTCAAGGGGACTACTACCTCCGGACTGGCAAGCATAGGAGTCGATGCCATAGCTGTGTTGGACGTCCCCGGCCGCTCCTGCTCCAGTCGGATGGCTGGCCCCCCGGTGGAGCCGGCGCCCTCTCCTTTTTCCTTTTCATGCGCTCGGTGAGGGGGACGCCATCTTCATCCGACTCGACCTCGATGATGGGGACGGTTCGCTCCTCCTCCCATCTCTTCTTCTATCGTTCGATGGCTGACATGGAGGCCGATTCTGGGATGGCCTGCTTCCCCACCACCCGTCGGATGACTTTGGATTTGTCAATCCTCTGCATCCTTCCTCCTGTCATAGGAAATTCAGCGTTAGTGAAAGAGAAAGAGAAAGAACCAAGGATCTATAAGAGAGGAGGTCAGCCCTTGCCTAGGATTCCTTGGGGGCTGATCCTCGCCTGGTGAAGGGTTCCCTCCCCCAATAGCTCAAATGCCGCTGTCGGGTTGGCTCTACTGATCTCATTGAACTTATCCTGGTCGGCTACCGAAATCGACCTTCCTTTGCGGACTCTCGGCTGTGGTTCCCTCCACAACGGCTCGAACCTCCAAGGTTGGAGATTGTTGACAAAGAAGAACCGGGCCTTCCACCCATGGACAGCCGACGAGAGGCACTTTAGGATTTTTCAGCCTTGGTAGGGGATAAACAAAACCTATTCCCGATTCCTAAAGTCCCTCTTCAAGTAAAAGAAATTATCGAAGAGGGACAGGCTGGGTTCGGACCTAGCCTTATGCCACAGCACAATGAAGCAGCATATCGCCCGAATGCTGTTCGAGGTCAACTGCATCAGGGTTACCCTGTAAAAGTTGAAGATCTCTATGAACAGGTTGTGTAGGGGAAACCTCAATCCGGCCTTAAGTTGGGATTCGTACATTGGGAGAGTCCCTAGTCCTAAAGGGTTGTTCGCTCTCCCCTCTCGGCCCGGGAGCGTAAGGTGCAGGGTGGAGGGAATGCTGTACACCGCCCTAAGTTTCTCGATCCGTTCCCGGGTCATGGTCGAGGGTATCTCGCTTGGCCCAGGGTCCCTAGGTCTACGGGTCGGACCCCCACTATCAGACACCATTAGGGCTAAAAAGGAAGAAGGAAGGCTGGGACTAACCTGGGACTGGACTCCTAGAAGTAGGGTTTCGCGAAAGAAGGAGGGGACTCTATCTCGCGGAGCGCGGGTGTAGCAAGAAAAATCCTCTCGCATTGTTTCCCCCCTCCTTTTATGGGCCTTCGAGGGAAGGGGGGAAAAGGAAAGAGAGGTGGCAGCTTCCCGTCCTGTGAGCATCCCAGCTGTCCCATTAGGAGACGCGACCGCCCGCATTTTGGAGTTTGAAGTGTCAAGGGCATCCCATCGTGCGGATGGCGATCCATGTGAGTGCCGGATCAGCAGTGCAAGAGCAGTCTGGGAGGTGACGTCGATCGACCAGATGCCACTGCATGGCACGGCACACTACTCCACCCCAGCCTGGCACAGGACAGCCTGGCCTTCATTATAGCGCTTGATTCGCATTAACTGCCTCGCCTGCCCTTCAACGAGTGGCTGACAGCTGTCCAAAGAGCCGTTCAAGGGAGATTTGAAGTGACATGATGCCTCGACCCGGGATCCGCTGCAAGTGCACGCAATAATGCTCCTACCCTTTGAAGCCACGTGACCCCTCAAGGCCCAAGAGCAGGGGGGCAACTATTGTGCCCATTCGACTAACCCTGGGTCGGACCGGCCCCAGGCGTCCGATCGGCTGACCCTCGCAGGAGGGTCTGGGAGGCTTTAAGAAGAGAGGTCCGGCCCCCCGGTTCCTGAAGAGGACCCCGCGGCCCCTTTCCCGAAGGGCTGACCCGGAGAACCCTGAGGGTCGACGGTCGCCTCCCCATGCATGCGTTGGCTTCTTTGAGGCCCTGACGGATACCACGGTTGGCCGGATGACTCCCCTCGATTGAGGCTGATCCACCATTAAGGGGACTGCCCGAAGGTTCCAAGAGCCTCTCTCCTTGACAAGTTATGACATTCTGTTGCAACAGACTCCACCGCATAGCCACGACTCCTGCCGCCAGGCCATTACTCTGACGCTCCTGCCACGCTGCCATCCCACGACCTCGCCACCATGCCGATTCTCCTGGGGGCAAATCTGAGGTTTCCTAGCCTCTCCCCTAACAGCATTTGGCGGCACTCCATGCTAATAAAAGGTGCCCGGGGGATCTCCACGAAGGAGGTGATTCTTTCTTCCCCACCATGAACATCTTTCCCTTAGTTCTTTCCATTCCGTTGCTCTGATTCCTCCTCTAACTTAAGCATCGGAGTGTCCCCCGCCAGAGCCCCTCCGGTGCCCAGGCACTTTTTGTAGGTCGATCGATCGAGGAGCTCTTCAGCGTACCCACTGAGTCTGGTCTAGGAGGAGGAGCGGCAATAGCATGAGAAGTCTTAGTAAGACTATGACTAATGCTGACCTTGTAAATAAAATTCTCAGGTCATTACCAACATCTTGAGATCCTATAGTGACAGCTATTCAAGAAGCCAAAGATGTTAAGAAACTTTCATTGGAGCAACTCATTGGTTCACTCATGACTTATGAGTTGATCTTGAAGTAGAAGGAAATGGACATAGATAAGAAGAAGAAGACTATAACTTTCAAGTCTACAACACAAGATGAGTTTTCAAGTAATTAATCTGAAGAAGATAATGATGATGAAGAGGCTCTCATCACAAGGAAATTCAGAAGGTTTATAAAGAAAAAGAAATTTCCTTACAAAAAGAAGGCTCAACCAAGCAAGGAAAAGGGAAAAGAAAAAGAAAAAGAAAAGGACAAGGAGAAGGAACTACCAATATGCTTCGAGTGCAAGAAGCCTGAATATTACAAATATGACTGTCCTCTCCTAAAGAAGTTCAAGAGAAGATTTAGAAAGAAGGCAATGATGGCAACTTGGAGTGATAGTGAGGACTCAAGTTCTGAGGAAGAACAAACTGAAGTCGTCAATGTATGTTTCATAGTTCAAGAAAATGAGGTACATTTTAACTTTGAACTTGAATTTACTTTTGATGAACATAAAGATGCATTTGATGAGCTCATGCATGAATATAGATTGCTAAAAATTGAAAACAAAAAGTTGAAAAAGCATGCTAGTTCATCATCTCATGAAAACACACCAATCTTACAAATGAAAATAATGATTTAAAAGCTAAGATTGATACTTTTGAAAAAAAAAAGAATGCTTTGTCAATAGAAAATGAAGTTTTAAAAAGACCCAAGATCATTATTTTAAAAAATGAACTTTTAAAAAAAAATAAAGACCTTGAGGAAGAAAATCAAAAATGAGATTGAAAAAGTTAAACCATTTGTTGAAAAGTTCACATATAATTTTGAAAAGCAAAATCTTTATTAAACAATCAAAGAGTAGTTTTCAACAAAGCAGGTTTGGGTTTTTAACCCTAAAATAGCTAAAAATCTTCAAGAATTTATTTATACATGCATCATCTAGTATTACATGTTTTTCTTGTAGAAAATTATATCATAAAGCATATCAATGCAATCTTAGAAAAATTAATAATTCTAGGAAGATTTGGGTTCCAAAAGGAACCACCTTTAGTACTAACCCAAAAGGACCCAAGATGGCTTGGGTACCTAAATTGAAAACTTAATTTATTTTGCAGGTATATCTTGCAACCAAAGAAAAGAAAAGATTGTGGTATCTCGATAGTGGTTGCTCAAGACACATGACAGGAGAATGAAGCAATTCACCTCTCTTGAGGCATTGAATGGAGAGAGTGTAACTTTAGGTGATAACAATGAAGAAAAAATCATTGGTATCAGTAAAGTATACATCTCTCCTTCTACATTTATAGATAATGTTTTATTTGTTAAATGATTGAAACATAATTTTCTTAGTATTAGTCAGTTTTATGACAAAGGTTTTTAAGTTATTTTTGAATTATCTGTTTGCATGGTAGCTAGTCCTAAATGCAATGGAGTGAAATTCATTGAAAATATGCATGGTAACATCTATGTTGTTGATCTTGATAATTTACTTCTGCATGATGGTGAATGCCTAGTTGCTATGAATTCACTATTAATGAAACTAGTTAGCTTTGGCATCATAGATTAGGTCATGCAAGTATGCATCTTCTTTCAAAATTATGCAAAAAGAATTTAGTAAGAGATTTACCAAAACTTATTTTTGAAAAAGACAAAATATATGAAGCATGTCAATTTGGAAAACAAGCAAAAACATCTTTCAAACTAAAAGGTTTTGTTTCAACTTCTAAGCCATTAGAGCTACTCCATATGGATCTCTTTGGACCAACTAGGATAACAAGCCTAGGAGGCAAAAGATATAGATTAGTTAGAGTGGATGATTTCTCTTGATTTACATGGATTTATTTTTAGCTCACAAAGGTGAATCTGTTGCCCAGGTGGCTTTCCCAAGAGGGGGGTGAATTGGAAATTTAAAAATTAAAGCAAGTATGTATTATTTAAAAACTTCTTTGGAGTGTTAAGTGTGTGGTTCAAATAATTAAAAGCAGAAGCGCAAGCAATTAGAGAAAGCACAATACAAACAAAAGAAATTTATAGTAGTTCGGAGCAACCTGCTCCTACGTCCACTATCCAAGATTATCAC
Organism: Areca catechu; assembly: GCA_021397845.1. Taxonomy (NCBI): domain Eukaryota; kingdom Viridiplantae; phylum Streptophyta; class Magnoliopsida; order Arecales; family Arecaceae; genus Areca; species Areca catechu. The sequence continues at coordinate 164,026,324 of CM038039.1, forward strand.
TTGAGATTTCCACTATATCTCCACTAGAATACAGTCGGATTGTTTTAATAGGCTCACAATCAAACCTAACTCCCTTTGGTTTTTAAACTGGGCTCACCAAAGAAACCCAACACTTGGTTTTAAACAGGATCACCAAAAACCCAACTTGGTTTTACCAGGATCACCAAGAACCCTAATAGTTAGTTTTGAACGAGATCACTTACAACCCACTTGGTTTTTAGACCGGGCTCACCAACAACCCAACAATTCAAAAAAAGAATTGTAAAGAGAAAGCAACGAAATGATAAACAGATATTGTCGGATGGTTATTGATGCTGCTCAAGAGAAGCCCTATTGATTTCACTTTAATGCACTTGAATGGCTTCTTTAACTTCTTCTACAATTGGTTCAAGCTTCCGAAGTGTGTTGGTGAAGGCTTGAAAACTATCTTGAATGATCTCTTTTGCTCTCTTGCTCTTAAGGTTTCTTTTATATTCAAAATAAGCATTCCCCTTTTTAAAAGTTGTCCTGATTCTTCATTTATAGTGTCTTGTACTCTTCTCATATAGTTTTAGTCGTTGTAGAATGTTGGGATGTGATACTTGACCATTGGAGCACTTTTTGTATTCAAATTCCAAGTTTTGGAAGTAGCTATTATAGGCCTGAAATCGAACTTCGAGTTGGCTTGGATCTACTAGAGTCGGCTCGGATCCATGGAGTAGTTCTGGTCGAATCGCCTCACTTCATTTGGGTCTGCTCGATTTCTCAATAGCTTGATTCTTTACTCTGGAAGAGTTAGCTCGCTTTACTTTGAGTTGGCTCAGATCCATGGCATTCGAAACTGTACTCTGGAAGAGTCGGCTCAGATTCCTCCGGGTCGGCTCTCTTGGCTGTTCATTCAGAACTCTTCTTTCAGGACTCTGAAGGAGTCGGCTCGAATCTCTGAAGAGTTGGCTCAAATGTCCGACAGAATAATATAGTCGGCTCAGATATCTTTCAGGTCGGCTCAGTTGTCTAATTCAAAAAATCATGTTCAAGACGAGTTGGCTCGAGTCCCTTAGAGTCGACTTAGATATCAATGTGCCAGATCCTTCATGAGTGCTATGTGCCAGAGTCGGCTCCTTTGCTTCGAGTCAATTCGGATGAGTTCTTCATTGAAATCTCAGTTCTTCTCCAGAATTCATCCAGCAAGACTTTAAACATTTAAGAGTCTTTCCAACTCTTCTAACAATCTTCTCTAAAAAATCTTAAGCTTGAAACAACCCAAAAGTAACCCATTTTCATGATTTCTACTTAATTTTTTTTGGGTTCTTCTTTACATGATTCACTTACAGCACAACTCATTTTAAAATCTAAGAATGTAGGAGACATAATTGAGCATTAGAATTATCCTATAAAAAACTTGTAAAACACTTAAAGAGTTGTTAGTAAAATAAATGCATGCTCCAATATTTTGTTATCATCAAAAATCACTTATGGGATCAACAATCTCCACCTTTTGATGATGACAAAATACTGGGCATGAAAAATTATTTATAATTATATGTGCAATTGTATTTGAAAGTGGGTATTAACATGTATCAGAGCTAACAGTATTTGCAAGTAAGTATCAGAGCTTTTATATAAAAAATATTATACAGTATCAGTGTCAGTGCTTTTATATATATCAAAGTATCAGATCTTGTATGTTTCAAAGTATTAGATCATTTCTAAAGGTATCAGACCTAATTCTTAAGCTAATTTTTTGAAGCAATCAGAGCAAATTGCAAGTTTTGAACTAAAGCCATTCAGTTCAACAATTTTTCTCCCCCTTTTTGTATGTTCTTAAAATTTTGAAACATGAAATATTTTCATCTCAACACCATTCTATTTTTATGCACACAATCATATATGTTCTCCCCCATTTCGTCAACAACCAAAAAGGTATTTATTTGAAATAGAATGAGAAAGTTGTTAAGTTTTGTTTGAGATAATTTCACTTTCTCATATCAATTTTGATAATCTAATTAAAATTGATCTAGATTTGCATTGCTTCAAGTGAAAATATCATTGAAAAGCATTGTATAATCACAATTTATACATAGAAGTAAGATACCAAAAGATGCTTTCATTTCATTCACATAATTTTCAGTACAAATTACAAAAGTTTGAAATCAAAAGTCTATTCACTATCACTAGGTAATTTACAATAGGTTCTATAAGTTCTTCCTTGATCTTTGTACTAGTGCTAGTGGATGGTCCAAAAGGTGGTCCAAAAGATGGCATCGAGGCTATAGGATCCACATACTGTGGCTCAGAATCCTAGGGCCTAAGGTGTGGTGCAGGCTACCTAGGATGTGCAGAAGGTGTAGGTACAAGTGCAGGTTGAGGTCTAAGAGATGGTGTTGGTATAGGTTATGGTCTAGGTGTAGCAGAGGATGCAATGACTAAAGCCTGAAGCTAAGTGAGGGTCACCCAAATAGAAGAAAGTTCTTCTTCCATCTTCTTTATCCCAGTTTCAGTGCAAGCAATTCAGTAACCTGGGCATTAACAAAAGCTTTAGCAGAGCCTCTAAGTCTCCCAAACTCAGATCTCAAGATGCCAATACCTTGGGTGTAGTCTTCTTCCATTCTCTTGCCTTGTTCCAATCCACCCATCTTGAAACTCATTTCTTTCAGTTTAGCCTAAACTCTTCTATACTTTGGTCAACTGATTTTTTGATAGTTTCAGTGGCTATCCTGAGGGTATCAGATAAATGCTGGGTGTCAAACTATGGTGTAGGTCAGCAAACTCAAGGGTGTCGACTCTGGATCTCAACTGTCTGACCTCACCACTAATCTCATCAAGTCTACTATCGATTGATTGGTAGATCTCGCCAAACATCGAACTTATAGAGCTAGTCAGTGACTTAGTGAGTGATCTCATCTACTCAACAATAAAATCCTATGATACTGAAGGCCCTGAAGAACCAACAAATGGTCCCTGAGCAGAAGGTGCTGGTGGAGAAGCTAGTGATGGAAACATCCTAGGACTCCCATAAGCTGTGTGCTCAGTCTCCATAGTGTCATGAGTAGCGGGCTCAATAGCAAACTCAGTATCAATCGAGGCAATGTCAGTAGTAGCAACAGCAAAAGGCTCCTCAAGGGTAGTAGTATCAACAATAGTATCTGAAATAATCTCCCCGGGCAGCTCATCATCATCATCATCATCATCATCCTCATTGCTCGAAGATCTTATAGCTCTTATATCTGTTCCTTTCTTCTTCCATGTTCCTTCTTTAAGTTCATAACCCATTTGCTGCAAGGATTTGGAGGTGTAGGTGTCTGTATGGTGAAGGGGTCTTCCATCTTCACCTTCAAGGTTTACTCTGGAGTCCTAAAAGAAAAGGGTAAGCACCATACCGTAAGGCAAACATGCCTTAACCTTCCTGATAGCCTCTTTCATTTACATCATCATTATGTACGGCAAGTTGAGAGCTTCCCCCTCAATAACACAACCCATGAAACTAAGATCTTTCTCACATACCCAGTCAAATCTTCTTGTCCTTGGAATAAAGATCCTACTAATGAAATTATGCAATAACCTCACCTCAAGGGATAAAGTGTTGACCATTACATTGCCAATGCCGCTCACGTCCTCTCTGTTCAGAATCATTTTGAGGGTTTTCTCTCTATCCTTCAGAACTAGATGTTTCAAGCCCTCAAATGGCATTTCCAATAGGTTGCTAAGCCTTTCTTCAATGACTATAATTCTTTTCCCTTTGACTGTTGATTCCACATGATGTTCCTCAAGTCTCAAATTTTCATAAAATGATCTTACCAGAGCTAGATAGGTGGGTACATTCAATGAACAGAAGGAGCTCCACCCATGTTCTTCAATTAGATCACATATTCGCAACCCTAGTTCCTTGAGAAAAGTAAAAATAATTCTTCGACTGCTGGTTACAGGTCGATTGGACATGGAGATCGATTGTCGTGGAGAAGTGGGAGCAATCTTTTGTTGAATTTCTTCTTCTTCTTCCCTTTCCACGGACCGAGTCGGCTCTTCCTGTCGATGCTTTGTCCGTCTTTCCCTTTCTACTAGGGTACAGCCCGTTTGGACCTCTTACCAACCACCATCTTGGGTGCCATTGCAATCCTTGGTGAGAAAAAGAACGAAATTGAAGCTCAAAAAGTAGGTTTGGATGAGTGGAGTAGATGTTTGAGTGGAGAGCACGGGTTGAGAGCAAGAACAAAGGGTATAAAATTTCAGGAAAGGTTCTACAGCTCTATTAAAAAAAAAATGGCTTGCCCAACATCCGAGTTGGCTTGGCTAACCCTAAGTTGCCCGAGTTAGCTCGACCAGAGCAAAATCAGAATTACAAAGTGATTTGAGTCGGCTCAACCTGAGCACAACTGCCCGAGTCAACTCGAAAAGAAACTTTCCACAAGAGTTAAAAGAATGTTCAGAAATGAGAATTAAATCTAGAAAATTGCATGGAAAGGTGTTCAAAGATATTGAATTGATGTAGGAGGCTTTCTAGATATTTTTTCCTTAATTTTGAAGAAATTAAGTTAGGAAGATTTTTTAAAAAGGATCACAAAGACCTAATTCTCCAATAATCATCTCAAATCTATCCTGATTGAGTGGCTTAGTGAAAATGTCAGCAAGTTGGTTTTCAGTAAGGATGAATTCTAGTTAAATGTCACCATTCAGAACATGATCTTTAATAAAATGATGTCTAATTTCTATGTGCTTCATTCTAGAATGCTGAATTAGATTTTTTGATAAATTTATAGCACTTGTGTTATCACACTTGATAGGAATTTTAGCTTATGTAACACCAAAGTCTTCTAGTTATTGTTTTATTCATAACACTTGTGCACAACAACTCCCTGCAGCAACATACTCTGCCTCAGTAGTAGATAGTGCTACCGAGTTTTGTTTCTTATAGTGCCATGAGATTAAGTTCAATCCTAGAAATTGGCATGTGCCACTAGTACTTTTTCTATCTATTTTGCATCCACCATAATCAGCATTAGAATAACCAAGTAAATTTAATTAAGAATATTTTGAATACCATAGACCTAGATTATTTGTTCCTCTTAGATATCTTATTATTCTTTCCATAGTAAGCATATGTGATTCTTTTGGATTAGATTGAAATCTAGCACAAACACATATGCTAAATAAGATATCAGGTCTACTTACAGTTAAGTACAACAAAGATCCAATCATACCTCGATATAGCTTTTGATCAATGTTGTGCCTTTTTCATCTTTATCCAATCTGTAGGTTGATCTCATAGATGTGCTCATTTCTTTGCTTATCTCCATACCAAACTTCTTGATGATTTCTTTGATGTACTTGGCTTGGTTTATGAAGATTCCTTCCTTTGATTATTTTACTTGAAGTCCAAGAAAGTAGTTCAGTTCACCCATTACACTCATTTCAAATTCACCCTGCATTAACTTAGAAAATTCTTCACAAAGAGTTTCGTTAGTTGCACCAAAAATAATATCATCAACATAAATATGTACAACTAATATATCATTGCTTTTCTTTTTGATAAAAAGAGTTTTATCAACATTTTCTCTTGTAAAATCATTTTCAAGCAAGAAAGTGCTAAGTCCATCATACCAGGCTCTAGGTGCTTGTTTCAAACTATACAATACTTTATTGAGTTTAAAAATATGATTTGGAAAAGCATGACTTTCAAAACCTGGTGCCTGTTCTACAAAAACTTGTTCGGATATAAAACCATTCAAGAATGCACTTTTCACATCCATTTGAAAGAGTTTAAAATTCATGTAGCAAGTAAATGCAAGAAGCAATCTAATGGCTTCTAGTCTTGCTACGGGTGCATATGTTTCATCAAGATTTATACCTTCTTCTTGGTTATATCCCTTAGCCACTAATCTAGCTTTGTTTCTAATTACGTTTCCTTGTTCATCTAACTTGTTTCTATAGACCCATTTGGTTCCTATGATGGGATGGTTTGATGGTCTATCAACTAAAGTCCATACCTTATTTCTTTCAAACTGGTTTAGTTCTTCATACATGGCCATCATCCAGTTTGGGTCAGATTCAGCTTCTTCTAAGCTATGAGATTTTATTTGTGACACAAAGACTAGGTAGTCATGTGCATCTCTATGTGATGACCTAGTCCTAATACCTCGTGAAGGATCACCAATAATTAAATCTCTTGGATGAGAAGTTACATACCTCCATTCCCTTGGTAGATCAACATGATCCTTACTTACCGTTTCTTCTCCTTCTTGAGTTGGTCTTTCTTGTATGCTCATGTCTTCCATTTCTTTTTAAAGTGTACATACATCATATCTATGCATTCTTCTTTCTTAGAAGGTGAGGGGTTAGTTTCATCAAAAATGACATGCATTGATTCTTCTATAGTTAGAGTTTATTTGTTAAATACTCTATATACTTTGCTATATAATGAATAACCAAGAAAAATCTCTTCATCAGATTTTGCATCAAGTTTTTCTAGATTATCTTTACCATTATTAAGCACAAAGCATTTACAACAAATACATGAAAGTAATTAATGTTGGATTTATTTTCATTCCAAAGCTCATAAGGGGTTTTCTTTAAAATTGGACGAATCAAAATACGGTTCAAAATATAACAAGCAGTGTTCACGGCTTCTGGCCAAAAGTACCTTAGAAGATCACCTTTACACAACATTGTTCGGGCCATCTCTTCCAAAGTCCTATTTTTTCTCTCTACAACACCATTTTGTTATGGTATTCTAGGAACGAAGAAGTTGTGATCAATGCCATTTTCTATGCAATAATCATTAAAAAATTAATTTTTAAATTTTGTGCAATGATCACTTCTAATTAAAACTATTAAAAGATTTTTCTAATTTGAAACTTTTTTGTAAAATTATTGAAAGACTTTAAAAGTTTCATCTTTATGAGTGATAAACAAAACCCAAATAAATCTAGAGAAATCATCTACTATCACAATAACATATTTCATACCACCTAGGCTTATGGTCCTAGTTGGTCCAAATAAGTTCATGTGAAGTAGCTCAAGGGTCTAGTAGTTGAAATCATATTTTTGGATTTAAAATGACCCATAGTTTGTTTACCCATTTGACATGCATCACAAACATGATTAAGATCTACTTTAAATTTAGGCATGCCTCTAACTAGATTCTTGAAAATTAACTTGGCAATAGTATGCATGCTAGCATAACCTAATTGTCTATGCCAAAGTAAACAAGATTCTTTAGTCTTAGCACTCATTGCAACTAGACTGGAACTACTAGATATAGCTGATCATTAAGATCTATTACATAAATATTTCCAAGTCTATGTCCAATGAATTTGTTGCTAGAATCAAGAGAGTTTGTCACAATATATATAGATGATTCAAAGACAATCTTGAAGCCTTTATCATATAATTGACTAATACTTAATAAATTATGCTTCAACTTGTTTACTAGTAATACATTTTCAATAAAAGTATAGGGGGTTATTTTGGTCTTACCGATTTCGATTATTTTTCTCTTGCCATTATCTCCAAAAGTAACCATACCTCCTTCTTTCATCTCTAGGGTGATAAATTGATCCTTGTCACTCGTCATATGCCTTGAACAGTCACCATCGAAATTCCATCATTTCTTCAATTTTTGAGCTGCAAGACAATCCTGCAAGATAATCAAGAAGTTCTTTTAGGTACCCAAGCTAACTTGGGTCCTTGCAAGTTAGCAGAGGTGGTTCTTTTGGGAACCCAAATCTTATTAATTCTATTTTTAGAATATATATTTTTTATTAATGAATTACATTGAAAGAATTTATGTCCAACCCCATGCAATGCATAACATCAATTCTAGAATTTTGAAAAGATATACGATTTGGAGTTCTAGATGTTGATGCAGATGTAAAACTTTTTCTTATAAAAGATTTTCTATTTAAATTCTTAGGTACATACATTATAGCTTTACAAATGGATGCAGAAGGATTAGATTCAAAAGCTTCTTGAGATATTGATTTTGGAACATAAGCTTTTGACGGTATGAATTTAGTAGCTGAAATTCTATTTGAACTAGAAGAATTGAAACCAATTCTAGCTTTATTTCCAGAAATTCTTTAATCTTTAAAAATTAACTCAAGCTTATTTGAAGATAAAGTGAGTTTTTCAACTAGTGGCTTGAGTTTTTCAACCTCCCTTTTCAAATCATTGTTTTCAATAGTCAAAGCTTCGTTTTTCTCAATACATGCATTTTTGTCAGTTTCCAAAGATTTGTTATTTTCAAATAAGGCATGTAAATCTCTTTACAATAAAATATTCTTTTATGAAATTTCTTCTTTTTTTGTAAAGAATCATTTGTATTCTTTAGAGTTCTTATCTTTACTCCAGCCTTTTTATATTCAGATAAAAGATCATGAAAAGCAGAATTCAATTCTTCAAATGTAAATTCTATTTGAGGTTCGGGATATATTACCTTATCTTCGAGACCCATTAGGCATAGATTTGCAATCTTTATGGTCTCTTCTTCTTCGGTTGAAGTCGACTCCTCGCTGTCGCTCCATGTAGCAACCATTGCTTTCTTCTTCTTTTTCTTAAACATCCTTTTCAATAGAGGACAATCTGGATGGATGTGCTCGGGCTTCTTGCATTCATAGCATGTGGGCATCTGTTCTTTGTCTTTTTCTCTATCCTTGTCCTTGTCCTTTAAGTGCTCACCTCGTTTATGGAATTTTTTATAGTATCTTCTTTTCTTCTTTTGATGGGGACACCAGAGGCACCAGAATAAGACAAAGGCTCCTATGCCCTCTATGGGTTACTTAATAGTGTTTAAGTCCAATTTATAATAAGGGCTTAGCCTATTTGAGTTGTCATTTTCACTATTTGAGTCCTGTACCAGTTAGCTTATGTTGAGCTACTTTTCTTTCAAAGTCTTGTATATGTTAGCCCAAGTCTAATGACGACTGAATACTAAGCCAGTACAACTAAATACCAACCCAACTTGAAGTTATGAAGACCATGGAAGGCCCAGCAGGAAAAACTCAAAGCCTGGAACCCTGGAGAGTAGCTTGGAGTCCTAGACCGCAACCTGAAGCAAAATAGGCCAGCCAAAGCCCATGAGAGAAACTAAGGGGTGCCACTTTCTTATGCTTACCACCCCTTGGTCAGCCACTTAGGATCACCTCCTTTGGCCAACCAAGGCAAGAAAGAGAGGAGAAATTTGAGGGAAAGAGGGCTAAGGAGTTTCCAAGTTTTCTAGCTAGGGTTTGGGTGGGAATGAAATTCTTATGTAAAGACCTTTTTATCCTTACTTGGGGGGCAAGCTTTTGAGTTTATAAAAGAAGCCCTCCTCTCTTGTATGAAACACTTTTTAATGAAATCATTAAGCTTTCATATCTGCTGTGTGCTTTGCTATGTGCTAAGGAGATTTTGTGTGAGCCCCTCATTCCTTCTTGTCTCCTGCGCCCAGTCTCCAACCACCATCAAACCCTAGAAGCATCCTCTCCAAGCCTTGGCCACCTAACATCAATCATGCCTTTCCCTTGCTATTTTTCAATTATTCTTTCATCCCTTCTTCAATTTTTAACCCTTGACAGGCTGTTTGCAGGTCCATCGAAGTCTACGAATCCAACGACTCCAACCGGGCAGCAATCGGATCACCGGGTTGAAAGTCGAGAATCCGCAGGTCTTCGGCTTGATCATCCAGGCTGCATTCAGGAGCGAGAGTGATCCCTTCATATACGATCTTCATCGGGTGCTTCAACCATTATCAGGCACACCCCCTCTTCTTGCTAGTAGCATTATTGAAGGGGAACTAGCCCAACCAAGACTTCTCAGCCGTGGTGGTCCTCTTTTCTATTACTTTTTAGGTTCTATTTTGCATGCTGGTGCTTCTATTTTGCATGCTGTTGCTTCTATTTTGCATAGAACTTTCTACTTAGATCCATGGCTTGATCTTCGAGATTTGAATACATAACTTAATCTATAAAAACACAAAAATAATCATGGATGCATTTTAGTTCCGCATCATTTGGTATCAAAGCCTGTTTGGGCTCAGTTCTCTTTACATATTCGGATCGGGTGCTTCACCATGACCATCCGGTCATAGGAGACAAGTAGGGCTACAAGACCCTCTCTTTCCAATCTACGAGATCTCCTATGGCATGTAGGGGTGCTGCTATGATTTGACCCCTGAAGAAGAAAAACAAAGAGTTCATTAAGATTTTTGCATCTCAGCCTTCTCAGTACATAGCTTGCTATTTTATTTGTTTCTACCAGTATAAAACTCAAAAAGATCTGAAATTTGCTTTTCTAAATTTCTTTTAGTTTTTTTTAATCTTTAAAATTTTTTCAAGAATTATTTCGATCTGTCAATTTTCTGCCAGCCGGAATACTGCATGAAAACAGTTATACTCAAATTTTGGGAGCAAAGTCAATTTCAACAAGTTTAGGGTTGTTTTAATATAATTTTTGCATATCTTAAAATTTTGGCATGTTTCCTACATATTAGGTCATTATCTGCAAATTATCTTTCTGTTTAAAAAAATACCAAAACAAAAAAGAAATTTACATATACTCATAAAACACCAAAAATACTTTAAACCCTAATTTGCATTTTCATCTGCCTGCCATCATTGCATAATTAATTTAAGGGCAACAATATCCAAGATAAGGGAAGGAGGTCATTACCTTTCCTTAGCCCAAAAATCACCACCCTTGCATCTCAACCAAACCCTAATTAAAATCGAGTAGACTTAATTTGCGCTAGAGGTCTAGGGACATCAATAGGTCGGGTTCAACCATTGTGGGATGACTAGTGCACCCAATTCATTTCCTATTACTGGATGCTGGTGTTTAGGCTAGAGGTATAGTGTCAAATGATCTAAGCGGATCGGTGGTTCCTTAATTGGGTCCCTGCGAGAGCAGGGGGCCTCCCACCATCCCACCTCTTACCTAGCCAGTTGAAGGACTAGGAGTTAAGATGTGTGTCAATTGAGTCAACCCATTCTATTTGGACTCTAGGTCTAGGCATCCATAGTCGAGTTAGTATTGAGTCTTGCATGTGTACTGGATCAGGAGTCCCATTTCATCCGCCATCTCCACCTTTGGCTAAACTCATGGATAAGCTGGAAGCCTAGATTCGAGCCCTTTTTGATCAAATAGCCCAGATGAACTATAAGTTTGACTGCATGGATAACCAGATAGAAGCCCGTAGGACCTAGATTAGATCCAAACCTGAGCCACATTTATCCACACTACCTAGAACCTATGAACCTAGAACCTATGCATTCAGATCCTTTGCACCCACACCCTATAAGCCCAATAGACCCATGACCTATAAATCCAAACCCATAGGCCATCAACCGGAACCCCATAAGGCTAGTATCCCTAGATATAAGCCCAATAGTAATCCACTACCCCTTAGTCAATCTAAACCCACTAGGAGTAGTGCCCATAATAAAAAACTAGGACCTAGCCAATCTTCTCTTAGTCAACTCTTTCCTACAATCCCACTGGTTCACATGAGTGATAGTAAAGTGGAAGTGTATGTAGATGATGCGAGCTTAGTGGATGAGTATAAGGGAGAAGAGGAGACACTTCTAGAAGACCTAGAACTAGTTTACCCCATAGGTGCCCAGGTAGAAGCCAATCTAGAGTTAGTTGACCCTGACTATACCCAGCCTAAAGCTGTAGTGGAAGAATAATTAGAGGAAGAGAACTTAGATACTGCTGCTAGGACCTTACCTGAGGAAACCATAGAGGAGAGCCAAAGTATAGATTCTAGTCCTAAAATACAAGAATCAGAAGAATTTATTAAGGACCTAATCTCTTAAAATCAGTACCCTCAGGATGAGCCCCCTCCTATAGTTCCCATTAAGGACCTCTTTCCTGAGATTAGTAACCCATCCTTCCATTATGCAAACCCTGTAGATATATCTCAACCTCGTAAGGTTAGCCTCATTAGTCTAGGATTAGTCCTTGACATGCCTTCCTATATCCTACTTTATCCAACTAAGCCTAAACCTTTTTCTCTACCCTACCAGACTAATCCTGAACCCATCTCTTATTTTCTACCCTTTCCAGAAACCTTCAGCATTTCTAGGATCATTAGATTGTATTTAGTTGAGATTAGCATACTACATACATTCATTACACACGTTAGGTTTGCATCTTACTTCTGGCATATTATATTAATGGGGGACGACATGCACAAAAATCATCCTAAAAAACTGTACGAATATCGATGCTTATAATAAACATAGATTTAGAGGAATATTCAAATAGGATAGGTTTTAAGTCATGCATTCTCCCATGCTAGGCTTAATAAAATGAGAAAGAACCAGGACTTAGAGATTGAGAAACCCTTGATCAAGGACATGCATACATTTCAAAGTTTCAGATCTAAAGCAAGGAAGGAAAAATAAACCCTACGATAGTAATAACTATTTCCAGCATGATGTGTTCACTTATCCTCGAAAGATGCGGCCTGGATGATCAACGATCAGCCATCCAACAAAAGGCATCAGGGGCTTGGTTGATGGTCAGGCTCCCTTCAAAGGCTCGGTACTGGAAGAGGGACCCTACAAGGTTTTAATCAAGGATTAAATGAAAGAGCCCAAACCAAAACACACATCCCAAAAACAAAACATGGCCCAAAATAAAAATAAAGAAATCGAAGGCTTTGTGGAACAGGGGACGCGGGTTAGAAGCCAGGCGAAACTCCATGGCCGGTGGTCCGGAGGAGAAACTGGCATCGTGGTGATCTTTAAGGAGGCTGGGGCTTCATTCAAGAAGGGCAGGAGTCAGACTTCAGTGGAAGGGCAGCAGGGTCGATGTCCGGGGAAGAAAACTGAGCATACGGGAACGTCCGAAAATGAGGAACGGGGAGGTGAGCTGGGCTGAGGTCGAAGCTCCATGGAATGGTGATCCGGTGTTGATGACGGTGTTGCGACAAACCAGAGGAGGGCGGTCTAGTGATGGGATTACTAGCGAAGGGAGGTCTTGGTGATGGGAGGACTGGAGGCTGTCTTCTTTGAGGACAGGGCAGTGGGTTGGAACAGGAGGTTTGGGGAAGACGGGGATGGCAGCGATCAATGGAGACGGTCGTGGGAGGGCGGTGCAGCGGTCGAAGATGGCATGGAAGAGGGAGGTCGGGCGACAGATGCTGGAGGAGGGAGGTCGGCTTCTACGGACAGGCTTCTTCTTTGAAGGCTGAGTTGTGGGGTTGAATGGACGGTTTGGGGAAGACGGGGATGTTCGTGGGAGGGAGGTGCAGTGGTCGAAGATGGCATGGAAGGAAGAAACAGTGATGGAGATAGTCATGGAAGGAAGAAGTAGTGGGATGATGGAGATAGAAGGAGCCTCGCACCACTCGATGTCGTGGTCGTGACGAAGGTTCGGACAAGGCCTCACACCCTTCGACGTTACGACTATAACGAAGGCACTTAGAGAAGCAATCCGAGAAGAAGACCGGTTTTTTTCATTACAATTCATCATATCATCCTTCATACAAATGAGCCTCATTTATAGGCTTACGAACTGGTTTCTAGAAGGCTCTAAATGGGGTTAATTGCTAACTAATCCAAGGATTAGTTACACAATACAACTAATCCTAAGAAGTGGCGGTGGGGAGTTTGTTACACGAGATTTCATGGGATTTTATATCCTTTTTAATTGCCAAAAATTTGAAATAAAAGGAGAAAATTCTTGGAAGCTTCTGGAAATCTCTGGAACCTGGGATTTGGTTCGATCATGTCTCGAGTCAGCTCGGCGGTCTCGGGTCGGCTCGACGGTGCAGGTCCTATTCTCCTTGTTCTGTGATCCAAATGGGTTCTTGAAGCTTGGTCTTGATCTTGGTATCCCCACCATCTATGGAATTTGCTAAGAGTCCACTACAAATTTTCATGTGCATGTCAAACTAGGATCAAACCTAGAGAACCTATAATCTGTTAGGTTTTGGTCCAAAGAGTTCAATAAAATTTCCTTCGATATGAATGCACAGTCGAGTCTTTTAGGTGTTAGTTTGAGTCCTTTGCATCACCTATTAGGAGTTTGCATATGCCCAGCATGTCCACACCTGCACTAAGCACCGCACAGCATATGCATCAGGATATTAGCCATAAGTGTAATTTAAGTAATGAAACAACTAATAAACTAGCTAATTCCTGAACAAGAGCTAATGGATTCAATGTAGGGAATTCTATCCTGGTTAGGCTTAGGCCTAAAATGAAGCTTCATGCTCGTGGAGTCAGACCTTTTAGAGTGATAGAGAAGGTTGGACCAAATGCCCATGTGTTAGATTTGCCTTCGGATTTTGGTATTAGTTCTATGTTCAATATTGCAGACCTGGTTGAGTATAGGGAACTGGTAATGATACCCAGTGAGGCCTTTGGACCTACTCCTTCCATTGTAAGTGACCTTAGCCCAGAGTGTCCACTAATTAATTGGCCTAAGAGAGGAGAACAGATAGAGCATATCCTGGACGATCAAGCCATCACGACCCGGGGCCGTGGCTATCAATGCTACCTGGTCTGATGGCAAGGCTGGCCATAATTGGATGATTCATGGATTTCTCGAGAGGACTTGTAGTGCCTCGACTCAAACCTTCTCGATAGATATGTGAGTCCTTACTCGATAGGGTCGAGTTCCACCCATCCCGAGAGAATTGGTGGGGACATCAAAGGCACCAGAATAAGACAGAGGCTCCTAAACCCTCTATGGATTACTTAATAGTGTTTGAGTCCAATTTGTAATAAGGGCTTAGCCTATTTGAGTTGTCATTTTCATTATTTGAGTCCTGTACTAATCAGCACATGTTGAGCTAGTTTTCTTTCTAAGTCTTGTATATGTTAGCCCAGGTCCAATTAAGACTCAATACCAAGCCAGTACAAGTGAAGGCCAACCTAGCTTGAAGTTATGAAGACCATGGAAGGCCTAGCAGGAAAAATTCAAAGCCCTAGAACCCTGGAGAGTAGCTTGGAGCCCTGGATCATAGCCTAAAGCAAAATGGGCCAGCCAAAGCCCATGAGAGAAACCAAGGGGCGCCACTTTCTTATGCTTACCACCCCTTGGTCGGCCACTTAGGATCACCTCCTTTGGTTGACCAAGGCAAGAAAGAGAGGAGAAATTTGAGGGAAAGAGGTCTAAGGTGTTTCCATGTTTTCTACCTAGGGTTTGGGTGGGAATGAAATTCTTATGTAAAGACCTTTTTATCCTTACTTAGGGGGCAAGCTTATGAGTTTATAAAAGAAGCCCTCCTCTCTTGTATGAAACACTTTTTAATGAAATTATTGAGTTTTCATATCTACTGTGTGCTTTGCTGTGTGTTAAGGGGATTCTATATGAGCCCCTCCTTCCTCCTTGTCTCCAGTGCCCAATCTCCAGCCACCATCAAACCCTAAAAGCATCCTCTCCAAGCCTTGGCCGCCCAACATCAATCATCCCTTTCCCTTGCTATTTTTCAATTATTCCTTCATCCCTTCTTCAATTTCTAACCCTTGACAGGTTGTTTGCAGGTCCCTCGAAGTCTATGAATCCAACGATCAGCGATCGGATCACCGGGTTGAATGCTGAGAATCTGTGAGTCTTTAGCTTGATCATCCAGGCCGCATCCAGGAGCGAGAGCGATCCCTTCATTTATGATCTTCATCGGGTGCTTCAATCATTGTCAGGTACACCCTCGTTGCTTACTAGTAGCATTATTGAAGGGGAACTAGCCCAACCAAGACTTCTCAGCCTTGGCGGTCCTCTTTTCTATTACTTTTTGGGTTCTGTTTTGCATGCTATTGCTTCTATTTTAAATAGAACTCTCTACTTAGATCCGTGGCCTGATCTTCAGGATTTGAATACGTAACTTAATTTATAAAAATACAAAAATAATCATGCAAGCATTTTAGTTCTGCATCATCTTTCCCATAAACCTTCTAAATCTCCTCATGACCTTAGCAATATCTTCATCTTCTAAGTCGTCTTCAAAGGAGGAGCATACATTTTTCGATTCCTCATCTTTCTTTGATTCCGATGTAGCTTTGAAGGTTATTATTTTCTTCTTCTTCTGATCATCATCAGTTCTATGCTGCATGGCTAGCTCATGTGTGATGAGAGACCCCATCAGTTCATCCAGAGGTAAAGTGTTTAGATCTTTTGCTTCCTGGATGGCAGTCACTTTGGGGTCCTACTTGTCCGAAAGTGATCTAAGAATCTTCTGTACTAGATCAGCATTTGAATAGACTCTGCCAAGACTTTTCAAATCATTAATAATATCTGTAAAGCGAGAAAATATGATAGAGATAGATTCATTTTGTTCCATTTTAAACAACTCATAGTTGTGTGCCAAAAAATTAATTTTGGAGGTCTTCACTTAGGAAGTTCTCTCATGGATTACTTCGAGTTTATCCCAAATTTTTTTTACTGAGGAGCAAGTAGAAATTTGATTGAACTCGTTAGCATCCAAAGCATAGTATAATAAATTCATGGCTTTGGCATTCAATTCTCCCATCGCCATGTCATGTTCATCCCAATCCTCTTCAGGTTTTGGGACATCCACGCCATCAATTTTAATCATGGGTATACTTGGACCCTTTAAGATGACCTTCCATAACTGAAAATCTATAGCCTGAATGTATATTTTCATTCTAGCTTTCCAGTAAGAATAATTTGTGCCAGTGAAAAGTGGTCTATTAGTAGATTGGTCTTTGACCAAAGATGTACTCATGGGATAAGCCATCGATCTTTACTCTAAAAGTATTCAAAGACACTGCTCTGATACCAGTTGTTGCTTAGGTGGCTTTCCCAAGAGGGGGATGAATTGGGAATTTAAAAATTAAAGCAAGTATGTATTCTTTAAAAACTTTTTTGGAGTGTTAAGTGTTGTGGTTCAAATAATTAAAAGCAGAAGCGCAAGCAGTTAAAAAAAGCTCAACACAAACAAAAGAAATTTGTAGTAGTTCGGAGCAATCTGCTCCTACGTCCACTACTCAAGATTATCAGTTGGGATTTTCACTATATTCCCTACCGGAATACAGTTAGATTTTTTTAACAGGCTCACAATCCAAACCTAACTCCCTTTGGTTTTTAAATCGGGCTCACCAAAGAAACCCAACACTTGTTTTAAACAAGATCACCAAGAACCCAAGTAGGTTTTACCAGGATTACCAAGAACCCTAACAGTTTGTTTTGAATGGGATCATTAACAACCCACTTGGTTTTTAGATCGGGCTCACCAACAACCCAACAATTCAAAAAAAAGAATTGTAAAGAGAAAGAAACGAAATGACAAACAGATGTTGTCGGATTGTTGCCGATGCAGCTCAAGAGAACCCCTATTGATTTCACTTTAATGCACTTGAATGGCTTCTTTAACTTCTTCTATAATTGCTTCAAGCTTCTGAAGTGGGTTGGTGAAGACTTGAAAACTATCTTGAATGATCTCTTTTGCTCTCTTGCTCTTAAGGTTTTTTTTATATTCAAAATAAGCATTCCCCTTTTTAAAAGTTGTCCCAATTCTTCATTTATAGTGTCTTGTATTCTTCTCAGGTAGTTTTAGTCCTTGTAGAATGTTGGGATGTGACACTTGACCGTTGAAGCACTTTATTTAAATTCCAAGTTCTGGAACTAGTCGTTATAGGCCTGAAATCGACCTTTGAGTTGGCTCGGATCTACTCGAGTCGACTCAGATCCATAATGTAGTTCTGGTCGAGTCACCTCGCTTCATTTGGGTCGGCTCGGTTTCTCAGTAGCTTGATTCCGTACTCTAGAAGAGTCAGCTCGCCTTACTTCGAGTTGGCTCGGATCCCCGGGCATTCAAAACTATACTCTGGAAGAGTCGGCTTGGATTCCTTCGGGTCAGCTCTCCTGGCTGTTCATTCAGAACTCTTCTTTCTAGACTATGGAGGAGTCGACTCGAATCTCTAAAGAGTTAGCTCGGATGTCTGATAGAATAATGGAGTCGGCTCGGACTTCCTTCAGGTCAACTCTATTATCTGATTCAGAAAATCATGTTCTAGACGAGTTGGCTCGGGTCCCTTACAATCGACTCGGATATCTACATCCCAGATCCTTCATGTGTGCTATATGCCATAGTTGGCTCCTTTGCTTCGAGTCAGCTTGGATGAGTTCTTCATTGAAATCTCAGTTCTTCACCAGAATTCATCCAGCAAGACTTCAAATATTCAAGAGTCTTTCCAACTCTTCCAATAATCTTCTCTAGGAAATTTTAAGCTTGAAACAACCCAGAAGTAACCCATTTTATTATTTCTATTTAACTTTTTCTTTGGGTTCTTGTTTACATGATTCACTTACAGCACAACTCATTTTAAAAACTAAGAATGTAGGAGTCATAATTGAGCATTAGAATCATCCTAAAAAAAACTTGTAAAATACTTGAAGAGTTGTTAGTAAAATAAATGCATGCTCCAACATTTTGTTATCATCAAAAATCACTTATAGGGTCAATAGAATCATTTTCAGCATTCTTGAAGTTTAATTAAATAGTTTCAAATAAAAAAGGTACTTCAGTTATTTGTATTCATAGTGACCAAGGTATTGAATTTAAAAACCAAGATTTTGAAAACTTTTGTAATAAAAAAGGAATTGATCATAATTTTTCTGTAACTAGGACACCTCAACAAAATGAGATGGCAGTAAGGAAAAAATATACTTTGGAAGAAATGGCATGCACAATGCTTTCTAAAAATGATCTTCCAAGATATTTTTGAGTAGAAGCTATTAATACTGCCTGTTATATTTTAAATTATGTTTTAATTCGACTTATTTTAAAGAAAATGCCCTATCAACTTTGGAAAAAAAGAAAACCTATTTTGAAGTATTTTCGAGTTTTTGGTTGCCGGTGCTTTGTTTTGAATAATGGAAAAGACAATTTAGGCAAGTTTGATGCCAAGTTTGATAAAGGTATTTTCTTAGGATACTCTATATCAAGCAAGGCATATAGAATTTTTAATAAAAGAACACTGTTAGTAGAAGAATTAGTGCATGTAGTATTTGAAGAGTCTGCTAACAAATTCTCTAGAAAAGAGAATACTTCTGATGCATGTGTAGGTAATGAAGGATTGAAGAAGCTGACTTTGGATGATCCCCCTTCCAAAGAAGATGAAGAAGATCAAAACAAGATGGATGGAGAAGAAGCTACAAGATCCTCATTGAAGCACAAAGATCTACCAAAAGAGGTTTGCTAATGGACATCCTAAGGAATTGATCTTAGGTGATCCATCAAGAGGGGTAAGAACTAGATCATCTATTAGAAATGACTGTGATTACATTTCTTTTTTTTCTCAAATTGAACCTAAATATATTGAAGAAGCTGAAAAACATTTTAATTGGATAATTGCTATGCAAGAAGAGTTAAATCAATTTGAAAGAAACAAAGTTTGGACTCTAATAGAAAGGCCAACTAATGTTTCAATTATTGGCACAAAATGGATGTATAGAAATAAACTAGATAAAAATTATGTAGTGACTAGAAATAAGGCAAGGCTAGTAGCCAAGGGTTATAATCATGAAGAATGAATTAATTTTGATGAAACCTTTGCTCCAGTAGCTAGACTTGAAGCCATTAGATTACTTTTAGCATTTGCATGTTTCATGAATTTCAAACTTTTTCAAATGGATGTTAAAAGTATATTTTTAAATGGTTATTTAGCTAAGATATTTTTATTGAACAACCACCTAGATTTAAAAATCATGCACATCCTGATTATGTTTTCAAATTGCATAAAGCACTTAATGGTTTAAAACAAGCATCCCATACATGGTATGAAAGACTTAGCAAATTTTTGATTGAAAATGAATTCTCTAGAGGTCATGTTGATACTGCCTTATTTCTAAAAAAGCAAAATGATGATCTATTAGTAGTACAAATTTACATTGATGATATCATTTTTGGTGCTACTAATGAAACACTTTGTCAAGAGTTTGCCAAGCTTATGTAGGGTGAGTTCATGATGAGCATGATGGGGGAGCTAAATTTCTTCCTTGGACTCTAGATCAAGCAAACCAAAGAAGGGATATTCATCAACCAAGCTAAGTATACAAGAAAAATCTTAAAGAAGTTTGGGATGGAGACAACCAAGCCAATAGATACACCTATAAGCCCTTCTTGTAAACTTAATAAACATGAATGTGGTAAAAGTGTTGATCAAAAATTATATAGGGTTATCATTGGTTTTTTGCTATACTTGACTGCTAGTAGACCAGATATCATATTTAGTATTTCAATGTATGCTAGATATCAGTCTGCTCCTAAAGAATCTCATTTAATAGTTGTTAAGCACATTCTTAGATATTTATCTGGAATTATTGATATTGGTCTGTGGTATTCTAGAGATTCTTCAATTGATTTAATTGGCTATTCTGATGCTGACTTTGCTGGATGTAAATTAGATAAAAAAAGTACTAGTGGAACCTGCCAATTTCTTGGAGTTAACTTAATCTCATGGTTTAGCAAGAAACAAACTTTGATTGCATTATCTACAACTGAGGCTGAATATATTGTAGTTGGATGTTGTTGTGCTCCAGTCTTATGGATTAAGTAACAACTTGAAGATCTAGGAAACAAATTAATTAAGACACCTATAAGATGTGATAATACAAGTGCTATAAATCTAACTAAAAATTCTATTTAGCACTCTAGAAGTAAACACATTGAAATTAGGCACCATTTCATTAGAGATCATGTTGAAAATAATGATATTGTGCTTGAATTTATGTGCACTGAAAGGCAACTGGCTGATATATTGACCAAACCTCTTCAAGAAGATAGGTTCTATATGATTAGAAGGGAATTAGAGGTCTTTAATCCTTTTGATTGAATTTCTTGATCTCCTTATGATTTTTCAAAATATCTTCAAAATTATCTGATTAAATATTCTTCAAAATCATGTTTAATCACTCATAATACCCTAAAATCAATTTTCCTAATTTTTCTAGATTTTTTCTCCATTTTTTTTGAATTTTTGTCGAAGTGTCGACACTTTGAAGTATTGACACCTCCAAGTGCGACACTTGACCCACAATCATGAGTCGACACTTGGTCGATAGGCTTCCAAGAACAAATAGGGAAACTGTTTGTTTTCCTCTCATCTTTTTCCAAAATCCCTAAGCCGACTCACCATAAAATAGCTTCCCTACACTCCATTTCACTCCAATCTAAGTTTTAACTGCCCGATTCTTTGTTTGGAGCAAGTTCTCCTCTCATTTCACTATTCTTACCATTTCCATATGGTTTTCACCATGTAAAACCCTTGATTTCTCCCTATATTTTCTTTTGTATCTTGTTTCTTTGGAAATGGATTCTCGAAAACAAGTCATCAGGAGGCCTCAACCATTTGTTCAAGAGGCCAAGCAATGAATGAAGACTAGGCATGAGGATTCAGCGATAGCAGTGAAAGGATTATGCCCTATAAGCCAATATTTGTATCTCCCAGACCATTGTAAATTGACAAGTTAATAAAGGCAATATTTTTTCATCATTCGCTGTGTCATTATATGATGAACCCCATAGGTTAGGGCTATGGTCCTAGGCCTATGATAAGATCATACCAGTGAGATCTAAGGCCTTAAAACCCTAATCTAGAATATTCCTAGTCATAGGAACCCTGAGTTGGGGATCAGGGTTTCCGGTAAGACTGGCACATCCTATGTATGCTGAAAAGGGTGACTGCTCTCACAGTTACTTGTGTAGGACACTAATACAAGGATGTGGGTGCTCATTAGCGAATGAGTTCACTGAATAGATCCAGTTTGAGAACATCTAATGGAGCCTTAGATGCATGTCAATAGATGTTTCTCATAGTGGGAGTTGTACAAGTAGTCCTATGACCTGAGACTGCCATAATACCTTATGTACATGAACCCATGCTTTGGTTCAATCTCATTCATGACACTGGGTCATGCACAAGGTTGATGCTGGGTGTGGTGAATTGTATATGAAGGAAATGAGTAGGTCAACAAGGAATTGATCACTCCTAGTAGGAGGAGATTGCATCCAGCCAAATTAGGTCAGATAATGATTCAGGAAATCTTTGATCAAAGTACAGATATTAGAAATGATTTCTAATATCGAATTAATTGAATCATTAGTGTATGACTGAGCTGGGAATGAGTATAAACTGGATTTGACATGATTTCATATCCATAGTTATATTCGGGATGCAAGATGATTGAAGGATCGAATTGTACGGGAACTTTCCACTGAAGGGTAGTTTTGGAATTTCACCAGAATTTCCATATCTTTCGGGTAGACATGACACGTTGCTAGACATCAATCTTGTCTTGTGGGTTGATCAAATTAAATGGTTTAATTGGATCACTAATTAGGAGGAGTCCTAATTGACTGACTCGAGTTAGCTCGATTTGACCTAAATCGATTAGAATGAGTTCTGATCAAATTAGGTCAACTTGCACTCGGACCCACTGCTGGCTAGGTATGGAACCCAATGGGTCACACACTTAGGACAGATAATCAAGGATTTAATTTGGAATTAAATCTCGTTTGCAGATGAACACACTAGCATGTGTTGCAAACCATGGCTTCTACTTGAATCGGATTCGAGTTAGGATTTCGATTTGGTCTTTTTTAGATCCAAATTCATTCCGGTTTGAATCTAATTGAAGATTTAAGACATTGGGCTAATAGTAGGCTAGCAATTGGGCTAACCTAAGAGGCTAAACCCCTTTCTCACATCGCCTAAGTCCCTCCCCCTCTCTTCCCACGCGCGCGCGCAAGGAGAAGAGTCCACGCGCGCGTGGACTCTTTCCAAGTGGCGTCTTTGCATGAAAAAGGAAAAGGGGTCGGCATTTTTTGGCTGAAGGGGCGTGGAAGAGAGTCCACCTAGGCGTGGACTCTTTAAAAAGGGGATTACCGTGAAAGAAAGAAAGAAAACACCGAAGGGGCGCGACTCCTCTCTTTCTGCGCGCGCCCTTCTGTGTTTTTCGCGATTCTTCCTTGCGTCTTCCCATCCCAAAGGCCATGAGATTAATCCCAAGGGCCGTGAGATAAAGGGAAAGGACGTGAGAAGGGAGAGAGGGACATGAGAGGATGATTACAGATGAGAAGGTGCCTCTCTGTCGCCTATTTAAGGAGAAGACTTCACCGTAAAATTTATTCCAGATTTTCTACGGCGAAGCCTTGCTTCTTTTTCCCTCTCCCTCTCCAGAAGATTATTTCCCCCTCCTCTCTTTCCTCTTTGATTCCTTTACAGAGCCTAGGCTCTGTCGAATCTCAGAACAGAAGGAGAGTCAGAGAGAAACTCTCCGACGGTAAAGGAAGAAGGCGCCTCTCCTTTCTTTCTTACATTAAGACAATCTTGTCTTAATTTCTTCTCCCTCCAAGACAAGCCTTGTCCCATTTTAGGACAAGGGCTTATTCTTAAGACAAGAGTGTCTTAAGGGGCCAAAGTTGCTAGAAGACGAGGAGAAGGGTAAGAGAGAAGGTTTAGTCCCAGTTTGGCTAGAGGAGTCCTAGCCAATAGCCCATATATCAAGTTCTTAGGGTAGAACTTGATTGGAAGGAACCCAATTAAGGAGTCAGTGTCTTGATCATCTGCCCGTGTGGATCACCATCGGAGGGCGGACAAGTGGACGCCTGGTGTGTTCAAGAGGCTACTCAATTTGGAGTTCATTTCTGCATCAGACTGGTAATAGCGATCTGAGGTTAGTATTTAAACAATGTTTAAAATTGGACATGCATGTAGTCACAGTTTTAATTGCTAATAAGGAGATTTTGGGATTAGGGTTCGGACCTGATTTCATAAATTTTTGAGATCCACGCTTCCGCACTGGTTCCCGAACCCAACAGTGGTATCAGAGCCTCCTTATTAGGATTAAAACTTATGCAATTCAATTCATGTTTTATTGAATGATGTAGTATCATGATAAAGTCTTTATTGATGCACAATGCATGTCTTTGATTGAACATGAGTTTGATGATTGCCACCAGTTAGGGTTTTCCACTCAAATCCTAATTGTCTTAGAGATATGATTAGCCCTGGAGCCATCATACTTAAATAAGGTTGCCCTGGCATAATGGTGTATCCATTATGTGGTAAATGGTTGTCCTAGTATGATGGCACACATTTCACATATTTGCTTAGTTTAAAGCATGTATTAATATATGTGATAGCTTTTAATTGAATGTGCTGGCATTGCATAAATCCCTCTTAAAATTATATTAAGTGGTAGTATAGTTAACCGATAAGCATTATTAGTCATGATGGATAATTAGTCATTTCGGTGTCTAGAAAGGTGGTTCTGGGAAGGTAAAGTGAATCGTGGTTTTTAATTGGTTCCGTTGTCTGACCTGGCCAATTTTAAATTGGTGTCTAGGAAAGCAACGGGGGGACCCCCACATCTCTTCCACTAGCCTGGCCGATCTGATTGATTTAATTCTTGACTAACATGCTTGGTGTTAAAATACTATTATTGGCCTTCCTTCATGATAGGTCATTATTGTGTTACGATCTATACTAGGTTTGTTGTGTACACACAAGACCTAATATGGTGACTAACACAATTTTTGGCCTAATACAATTATTTTTTTATGGCATGATTTAATGTAATATTTTGTTGTGTACACACAATGGTATTACTATTAAAGTCATGACTGTATGGCTATGAAGGGTCTTACTTAACTGAAATATTATAGTTTGTTGTGTACACACAAGGCTATTAATATTTTAGAGGCCGGGATAAGTTGAGAATTGTACGGGTTACAATTGAAGAGAGTTTTCCTATCTATGAACTTATATAAGATTTGTTGTGTACACACAAGATCTTTTATAAGGGATTGGGATCTCAACCCCACTAAGAAAACTAATTAGGGTTTTCTCGATCATCGTATAGAGGGTTATGATGCTCGATAAAATAGTGGGAGACATAATTAAATTAAAGTCCTAATTTAATTATATATTGTCATTTCATGGTTGTTTGCTTATGTATTGTTCTTTGTTTAAATATAGATAAATGGCCTCTTCACTCTCACTCCGTAGTATTTTAGATGCCAACAAATTGACTGGGCCTAATTATGTTGATTGGCTGAGAAATTTAAAAATAGTACTCAGTCAAGAAAGAATTTCCTATATTCTTGATACCCCAATTTTGGAACCACCAAGGGAAGATGCCTCGCAAGAGGAGAAGACCACATATAATATGTGGCAAAATGACTCACTTACTGTCAAGTGTGTTATGCTTGCCTCTATGACTAATGAGTTGCAGAGGCAGCATGATAGCATGGATACTAACTCCATACTGCTCAATTTAAAAGAGCTTTATGGAGAACACAGTAGAACTGCTAGATATGAAATATCTAAGCAGTTGTTCCGTGCAAGGATGACAGAAGGTACATCAGTACAAGACCATGTATTAAAGATAATTGATCTAATCACTCGATTAGGTCAATTAGGTTTTGTAATGGATGGGGAGTTGAATCAAGACTTGATCTTGCAATCACTCCCAGAGTCATTTTCACAGTTTGTTCTTAATTACCATATGAACAAACTTAATTCTTCCTTGCCTGAGTTGTTGAATATGTTGAAGACAGCAGAGAGCCATGTAAAGAAAAATAAGGCTCCAGTTCTTCTTGTGGATAAGAAGAAGACAGGCAAAAAGGGTTCCAGTAAGAGGATGAATCCCAAAGGGGGCATTAAGAAGAAGAAAGGAAAGAAGGCCTCCGGACAGATGACCTGCTTTCATTGTGGCAAGCTGGGTCATTGGAAAAGGAACTGCAAGGTTTACCTTGCAAGTGTGAGCCTGGTGCATCAGAGGCACCAAAAGGTATGAAAGAAGTTCATACTATTTTGTCATTGGATTCTTCCATTTCAAATACTTGGGTGTTGGATACCGCCTGTGGTCATAACATCTGCAAATCATTGCAGGGACTTCAGGGGCTTAAAGTATTGAAGGAAGGTAACTTTGAGCTCTACGGTGCTGGAGGGGACCCCATCCAAGAAGAAGCTGTAGGGACTTATGTTTTGAAGTTACCTTCAGGGAAGATCTTGGAGCTAAGGAATTGTTACTATATGCCAAAAATCATTAGAAATATCATATCTGTACCCTTGTTACTTAAACAAGGATATACTATGAATGTAATGAGCAGTGGCTGCTCAATTTCTTTATCTAATGAAATTATATGTTATGGCATATTCTGCAATGGTCTATTAACTCTTTCCACTAATGACAATATTTTTCATGTTTCTAACAAACAGAAAAGAGATGATGTAAACAATACCTTACTTTGGCATTGTCGACTTGGACATATTAGTGAGATTAGGATTAACAAGTTATACAAAGAAAATTTCTTTGATCCTTATGACTATGAGTCATTAGGAACTTGTGAATCATGTCTCATGGGTAAGATGACCAAGACTCCATTTAGTGGACATGGAGAAAGGACAAAAGAGTTATTGGGACTCATACACACAGATATATGTGGGCCTATGACAACTCAAGCCTATGGTGGATACTCATACTTCATCACATTTACTGATGATTTTTCAAGGTATGGATTTGTGTATCTAATGAAACATAAGTTCGATGCTTTTGAAAAATTTTTAGAGTATCAAAGTATGGTAGAGAAACAGACAGGAAAAAGTATAAAGATCCTCCGATCAGATAGAGGAGGTGAGTACTTATCCACTGAGTTTCTTGATCACCTTAAAGATAAGGGGATCATCTCTGAATGGACTCCTCCTTACACACCATAATTAAATGGTGTTGCTGAAAGGAGGAATCGTACTTTATTGGATATGGTACGGTCCATGATGTGCTTCACGGAGTTACCTTTTTCTTTCTGGGGATATGCTTTGGAAACAGCAACTTATATCTTGAATAGAGCACCATCTAAAACTGTCTCTAGCACTCCATATGTATTATGGAGAGGTAAGAAGCCCAATCTTAAGTATATTAAGATATAGGGATGTCCAGCCTATGTAAAAAGAAATTTTGGACATAAACTAGATGCTAGAGCAGACAAATGTCTATTTATCGGATATCCTAGAGATAGTATAGGATATCTGTTCTACCACCCTACTGAGCAAAAGGTTTTGGTCAGTAGGCATGCCACTTTTATGGAAAAAGAATTCATCCTACAAAAGGGCACTGGTAGAAATATCAAACTTAATGAAATTCAACAAATAGACACATCTCAGTCAAGTAACAACATAGTTAATATAGAACCTGAACACACTCCTATCCGTAGGTCTGATAGGGTGCGACAGGCACCTGAGAGGTATGGGTTCATAATTGAAAATAATGAAGCCCAAATCATTCAAAATGATGAGCCTCTAACCTATACGGAAGTAGTCATGAGTAGAGACTCAGACAGATGGCTGGAAGCCATGAGATCCGAGATGGACTCCATGTATGTCAACCAAGTATGGTCTTTGGTTGATGCACCAGAGGGTATTAACCCCATTGGGTGTAAATGGGTCTATAAAAGGAAGATTGGGGCAGATGGCCAAGTTGAAACTTATAAAGCCAGATTGGTGGCTAAGGGTTTCAGACAAAAACAGGGAATAGATTATGATGAAACATTTTCCCCTGTTGCCATGCTCAAATCTATTCGGATTATGCTTGCCATAGTAGCATATCATGATTATGAGATCTGGCAAATGGATGTAAAAATTGCATTCCTCAATGGTTTCCTTGAGGAAGAGGTTTATATGTCACAGCCAGAAGGTTGTCTTGGAGACTAAACCTAATTAGGTATGTAGGCTAAAGAAATCCATTTATGGATTAAAGCAAGCATCCAGGAGTTGGAACATCCGATTTGATAAAACAGTCAAAGAATTTGATTTTTTCAAAAATGAGGATGAACCTTGTGTGTACAAGAAGACTAGTAGGAGTGCCATAGTTTTCTTAGTTCTATATGTTGATGATATACTTCTTATTGGGAATGATATCCCAATGTTACAATCAGTCAAAGTGTGGTTATCGAAACAGTTTTCCATGAAAGACTTGGGAGAAGCATCCTATATACTAGGTATAAAGATCTATAGAAAAAGATCAAGAAGGATGCTAGGTTTATCCCAGTCTAGGTACATTGACCAGGTGCTAAAGAGATTTAGCATGGAGGAAAGTAAAAGAGGTTACTTACCTATTGGTCATGGCATACGTCTTTCTAAGAGGATGTCTCCTAAGACACCTGAAGAAAGAAATAGAATGAGTTCTATACCTTATGCTTCGGCTATAGGGTCGATTATGTATGCTATGTTATGTACCAGGCCTGATGTGGCATATGCCTTGGGTGTAGCCAGTAGATTTCAGGCTGATCCAAGAGAGGATCACTAGAAGGCTGTGAAAAATATTCTTAAGTACCTGAGAAGGACTAAGGATATTTTTCTCATATACGGAGGGTCTGATCTTAAACTAGAAGCCTATTCAGACTCTAGTTTTCAATCAGACCCAGATGATAGTAAATCCATTTCAGGGTATGTCTTTACCTTGAATGGTGGAGCAGTAAGTTGGAAGAGCACTAAATAGCAGACTGTAGCTGACTCAACTATCGAGGCAGAGTACATAGCTGTTAGTGAAGCCGCCAAGGAAGCTGTCTGGATGAAGAAATTCATCACAGAGTTGGGAGTAGTTCCTGAGATTGAGAGCCCGGTGCCACTCTATTGTGATAACACTGGAGTAGTTGCTCAAGCTAAGGAACCGAGAGCCCATCACAAGTCCAAGCACATTCTGAGACGCTTCCATCTTGTCCGAGAGATAATCGAGAGACAAGAAGTCTGCATCAACAGAGTGGATACAAAGAACAACATAGCAGACCCGTTCACTAAGGCTCTACCACAGCGGGAGTTTGATCGCCACCTCGATTGTATGGGGTTAAAGAATAAGAGCGATTGGCTTTAGTGCAAGTGGGAGATTGAAAGGATTATGCCCTATAAGCCAATATTTGTATCTCCCAGACCATTGTAAATTGACAAGTTAATAAAGGCAATATTTTTTCATCATTCGCTGTGTCATTATATGATGAACCCCATAGGTTAGGGCTATGGTCCTAGGCCTATGATAAGATCATACCAGTGAGATCTAAGGCCTTAAAACCCTAATCTAGAATATTCCTAGTCATAGGAACCCTGAGTTGGGGATCAGGGTTTCCGGTAAGACTGGCACATCCTATGTATGCTGAAAAGGGTGACTGCTCTCACAGTCACTTGTGTAGGACACTAATACAAGGATGTGGGTGCTCATTAGCGAATGAGTTCACTGAATAGATCCAGTTTGAGAACATCTAATGGAGCCTTAGCTGCATGTCAATAGATGTTTCTCATAGTGGGAGTTGTACAAGTAGTCCTATGACCTGAGACTGCCATAATACCTTATGTACATAAACCCATGCTTTGGTTCAATCTTATTCATGACACTAGGTCATGCACAAGGTTGATGCTGGGTGTGGTGAATTGTATATGAAGGAAATGAGTAGGTCAACAAGGAATTGATCACTCCTAGTAGGAGGAGATTGCATCCAGCCAAATTAGGTTAGATGATGATTCAGGAAATCTTTGATCAAAGTACAGATATTAAAAATGATTTCTAATATCGAATTAATTGAATCATTAGTGTATGACTGAGCTGGGAATGAGTATAAACTGGATTTGACATGATTCCATATCTATAGTTATATTCGGGATGCAAGATGATTGAAGGATCGAATTGTACGGGAACTTTCCACTGAAGGGTAGTTTTGGAATTTTACCAGAATTTCCATATCTTCCGGGTAGACATGACACGTTGCTAGACATCAATCTTGTCTTGTGGGTTGATCAAATTAAATGGTTTAATTGGATCACTAATTAGGAGGAGTCCTAATTGACTGACTCGAGTTAGCTCGATTTGACCTAAATCGATTAGAATGAGTTCTGATCAAATTAGGTCAACTTGCACTCGGACCCACTACTGGCTAGGTATGGAACCCAATGGGTCACACACTTAGGACAGATAATCAAGGATTTAATTTGGAATTAAATCTCGTTTGCAGATGAACACACTAGCATGTGTTGCAAACCATGGCTTCTACTTGAATCGGATTCGAGTTAGGGTTCCGATTTGGTCTTTTTTAGATCCAAATTCATTCCGGTTTGAATCTAATTGAAGATTTAAGACATTGGGCTAATAGTAGGCTAGCAATTGGGCTAACCTAAGAGGCTAAACCCCTTTCCCACATCGCCTAAGTCCCTCCCCCTCTCTTCCCACGCGCGCGCGCAAGGAGAAGAGTCCACGCGCGCGTGGACTCTTTCCAAGTGGCGTCTTTGCATGAAAAAGGAAAAGGGGTCGGCGTTTTTTGGCTGAAGGGGCGTGGAAGAGAGTCCACCTAGGCGTGGACTCTTCAAAAAGGGGATTACCATGAAAGAAAGAAAGAAAACACCGAAGGGGCACGACTCCTCTCTTTCTGCGCGCGCCCTTCTATGTTTTTCGTGATTCTTCCTTGCGTCTTCCCATCCCAAAGGCCGTGAGATTAATTCCAAGGGCCGTGAGATAAAGGGAAAGGACATGAGAAGGGAGAGAGGGATGTGAGAGGATGATTACAGATGAGAAGGTGCCTCTCTGTCGCCTATTTAAGGAGAAGACTTCACCGTAAAATTTATTCCAGATTTTCTACGGCGAAGCCTTGCTTCTTTTTCCCTCTCCCTCTCCAGAAGATTGTTTCCCCCTCCTCTCTTTCCTCTTTGATTCCTTTACAGAGCCTAGGCTCTGTCGAATCTCAGAACAGAAGGAGAGTCAGAGAGAAACTCTCCGACGGTAAAGGAAGAAGGCGCCTCTCCTTTCTTTCTTACATTAAGACAATCTTGTCTTAATTTTCTTCTCCCTCCAAGACAAGCCTTGTCCCATTTTAGGACAAGGGCTTATTCTTAAGACAAGAGTGTCTTAAGGGGCCAAAGTTGCTAGAAGACGAGGAGAAGGGTAAGAGAGAAGGTTTAGTCCCAGTTTGGCTAGAGGAGTCCTAGCCAATAGCCCATATATCAAGTTCTTAAGGTAGAACTTGATTGGAAGGAACCCAATTAAGGAGTCAGTGTCTTGATCATCTGCCCGTGTGGATCACCATCGGAGGGCGGACAAGTGGACGCCTGGTGTGTTCAAGAGGCTACTCAATTTGGAGTTCATTTCTGCATCAGACTGGTAATAGCGATCTGAGGTTAGTATTTAAACAATGTTTAAATTTGGACATGCATGTAGTCACAGTTTTAATTGCTAATAAGGAGATTTTGGGATTAGGGTTCGGACCTGATTTCATAAATTTTTGAAATCCACGCTTCCGCACTGGTTCCCGAACCCAACAAGCAGAGCCTGAGGTCCAACCAGATGTTCCTGCTAGACCGCCAGTCCTAGCAGTTGATAAGATGGCCTCTAAGGCCATAATCAGAGGATGGTGAGTGAATTTTGACTTCCTAGACCAGCAGCATTTTCAGATCTGATAGTTGTTGAGAGATGCTAAGTTGTCACAGTTCTGCACATTGTCCGAGAGGTTCTACCCTAGCTTAATCATGGAGTTTTATGGTACTTTAGCCTAAGGTGCTAATGGGTGGATAGTAGTGGTTCAAGGTATTGAGGTTTCGCTTACTACCGAGATACTGAGTAGGGTATGGTAGATTTTTATGAGAGGATCAGTAGGGGACTCATTAGTGGATCGCATGAGTTGACTCTTGTGTATCTTCGAGATAGATGATCTTCCAGAGGGAGCCACCATAGTTGCATCCAGACTCTCGCCCGAGATAAGGCTACTACATCATATCGTCGTCTGGATTCTTCTATCGAAGACTGGATGTTTCAATTTTATCACTAAGCGAGAGCTGATGATGATGGTATCCTTGATTCAGCACACTCTAGTATGCCTTCGGATTTTGATGGTTCATCAGATGACAAAGGCAGCAACTATCAGGAGGCTATGCTTGCCCTATGGTATGGGTCTGACGATCTTATTCAAGGCATATGGAGTCATTGTAGATGGAGAGCCCTATAGGCTATTACTATATATGGACATCTATGATGAGAGATCACTCCACACGATGGGCTTTCATCTGGTCAGAGGTCAGTGGAGATGATGAGTATCAGGTCAGACCACTGATGCATATGAGGAGACAGCAGAGGAGGAGCGTATTTTCATTGGTGAGGTCGGACCATCTGAGCCACAGGAGATCTTATAGAGACACAACTCGAGCCTGCAGCTCAGCCTGAGCCAGCCGCCCTGCACAGATGATGGTACTGGAGTTAGCATGGACGAGATGTTACTCGCATAGAGATAGAGATTATGATTATTCGACAGCGAGTTGACCAGATCCATATGGAGTGAGAGCAGACTACTAGGGTTTTAGATAGAGTATTACTACTATTTTGGCTACTCTGAAGAGGTTGACTTCTGTGAGAGGTCCATTACCTTCATCTCCTTCATCACCAGATTCGCCTCCAGCACCTTCAGCCCCGGGACCAGATACAGGAGATGGTCAGGGTGACTCTTCCATCAAGTTCGATGTCAGAGATTTCATGGCAGAGCCCGAGCCAGAGGGTACAGTAGAGGATGTTTCGAGGACACCAGTTTAGGATCCTTCCAGTTCCTCATTCTAGACACCAGTCCTCTCCAGTTCCTCACCTACCATTCCTAACCCATCTCTTACTTTTGCTCCCATACCTATGCTGCACATAGGTCCCCTTGATACTGATTTTCCTACTTCAAGCCTTAGCATTCCTTCTAGGACTCCACCTATACCTTCCGCATATTCCCTAATTTGGGAATTAGGGTTTTATACTCCTGGTTTCCAAATTTTTTCATCTAGACAAGTTTTTGATGATACTCCCTTGTTCACTGATACTAGGACTGCTGACACTGTCACTACTACTCCTGCTTCTGATATTCCCTCCTCTTCAGCACCTGCTAGAGGAAAAAAGTATACCAGACATAGAGGCAGAGGCCATGGCACTACATCGAGACCTACCTAGACTAGACTATCTGATCTTCGACCGATGTGGCCAAGACCTAGACCTTCTAGGATTACAGGTCCCATCATTCTTGAGATCGGGTCCTCCTCTGATGAGGAGAGTACTCCTTTGAATTGATCTATACCTCACTAGTCTATAGCTTAGTGCTTATTATGTTTTATGTATTATGTATGTCTGTATTTTAGTTCCGTTTACTTTTATGTATCAGCATCTGATGTATCAAATTTTGTTTAGTTGATTTATCAAACTTTGTCAAATGTATCAAATGTTTGAATCTGATAAATCAATTTTATATATTAACTTCTTGACTTTTATGAATGCACTCTTATTGAAATGTAATGACTCTTACTTTTTCATTTACTGAAATGTGCTCCTTTTTCTTACCTTTTTAATGATGACAAAAAGGGGGAGAATGATTGAAAGATTTTATGAAAAGTGCATGAAATGTGCAAAATGAAATGTGCAAAATTGTTAATACTGAGTATCAATGAGATTTGATAAATCTTTTGTCAATTTGATTAAAGCAATGAGATAGGGGTAGCGAAAAAAAATTTACTAAAGTTGTAACTTTTTGTAAAAGTTCTTAAAATTTTTTTGAAAATCAATTTTTTGAATCATATATTGAGGGGGAGTTTTTGAGTTTTTATTCTCCTTGATCTATACTTCTACTATCTTGCTCTGATACTTTTGTTTCTATGCTCAGATATTTATTGATTTCATACTCTGATACTCTTTATAATCTATCAATTTTAGTCTAATACTATCTAATCTTTTGGCACATATTTAATGCCTTGATACTCTTAAAGCTTTCCTTGCTATTCTTCTCTTCATGTTGAAATGACTATCTTTTGGAGATGTTTTTATACACCTCTGAGCATTATATATATCTTAGCTCTGATATCTTTTAATCATAACTCTGGTATTTAATAATCTATAGCTCTAATGCATTATAATCACTACTCTGATACTATTAATTTACATAAATCTATTTTTCTTCATATATATATAGCTCTAAAATATTATCAATAAGTCTCAATTCCTGACAATCAATATATTTTTAAACTCTGATACTTATCATGCTTAGCTCTAATACTTTTAGCCAAAAGCTCTATTCTTGTTGAAAATCTTTTTAGCTTTCTATTTGTATATACTTAAAGATTTTGTCATCATCAAAAAGGGGGAGATTATTGACTCCTGTATCAATTTTGATGATTAACAAAACACTTAAGTATATTTGAGTACTAACTATTTGTTAAAGTATGTTTTATCAGAAAAAGGTACTCATCAAGTTAGTTGATCGATTGCTTGTCAAAATTGTTGAAGAAGTCCCCTTATGGATGAATTTGTAAAGTTAAATGGACTTAAGTACATAAGATTGTCATGGAAGGACTTAAGTTTTAAGGTTGAAGAAGATTCGGCAAAGTTTCAATTGAATTTCAGAAAGTTTCAGCCAAGTGTCGACTCATGGATATGAAGTTTTGACTCATAGTGTCGACTCACAGAAGCTTGAGCTGATATGTAGAAGATATTTTAGATGGCATGCTCCAAGTGTCGACTCATGGATCTCAAGTATCGACTCACAGTGTCGACTTAAGGATCGACTCAAGGCCTGAGACAAAAATTATACAAAACATATTGAATTTCAGACTTTGCTCAAATGTCGACTCATAGAAGCCAAGTGTCGACTCACCAGATGAAGTGTCAACTCACCTAAGATTTCTAGAGAGCTTCAAGAAATATTTTTGAACTAAGTATTGATTCATGGAGACCAAGTGTCAACTTAAGGTGTCGATTCATGACTTGAAGTGTCAACACTTGAAGTTCTGCTAAACAGTAATGGCTAGTTTTTTCAAAAACAAAACTTGTCCTTTTTGCCCCCAATGGCTACTTCCACCTCTTTAATAGTCATAAACTTCCATTTAAAGATTGGAAGTGTATTTAAAGTGAATTAAACTCAAGAGGGAAGCAACTAATGAGTAGTTAAGTGCATTCACTCTAATATTCATTGAGAGCAACTACTTTCAAGTGAAGTGAAGCCTTCAAGCATTCAAAGCATTCAAGAGAAATCAAGTCCAACCACTCAAGCATCATTTAAGGCTTCAACAACTTAAGGACAAGCATCTTCAAAGAGCTTCAAAAGATATTTCCTTTTATTTGAAAGCTTTCTTGTATTTCATACATTCTCTTAAATTCTTTGTTGAGGTTTGTTGGTGAGCCTATGTGTTAAAACCAACAAAGATTTTTGGTTAGCTTTGTAAAAACCAAAGAGAATTTTGGTTAGCCTTGTGAAAACTAAAGAGATTTTTGGTTAGCCTTATGAAAACCAAGGAGGTTGTTGGTGAGCCTAAGTTACAAAACCAACTAGATTTTTGGTTAACCCATAAAATCAAAGGGATTTTGACTTGTGTTCCTAATGAAAACAAGTTGGGTTTTGATTAGTGAGCCCAGAAAACTAATTGACTGTAATCAAGAGTGATTATAGTGAATTTCTAAGTGGACCTTGGGAAGTGGAAGTAGGTGCTTTGGAGTGCACCGAACTATTATATATTGTTGTGTTTATGTTGTTTGCTCTCTCTTTATTTACTCTTGTTTACTTTGCATTTGCTTATCTTTCTTCCACTACTTACTCTTGAATAACTCACAAGCACTTGCAATTCACTAGCACCTTAATTATTTCGAATTGGCACATATTTGCAAAAGTTGTTAGAAACCCAATTCACCCCCCTCTTGGGTTGCTTACTAGGCAACAAAAACCTATTAGTACATGAATCATTTAATCCTAAAGACTTGGACTTTAGTCTAAAGGTGCTTCTACTATTCTGTTCGAATTGGTAGCCTCTACCTCCAGTCCTAGGAATTATATTAATTTCCTAGTAGGTACTAGAATTTTCTAGACTACACATGAGCCGAGTATGACTCGGCCCACTCATGTAGATCTAAAGGTAGGTTCTTAACCAATTATTTATCCAAACAACTTTTAGTATTCAATTTTATCCTAGGCTCCTCTTCAATAGGCAAGTAGTGCCTCCACTAAAAATCCTGGTTAGGTCCAACCATTAACATGAATGACTCAGTGCTTCTATCCAATAAATGATCAAGATCGAGTGCGACTCGGCCCACCTAATCACCATTAAGAGACTCACAACTAAATCATCATACTATGTATGATAATTCTAATAGCTAGATGAGCACTAGGTCTTTAGACCTCCAATGATCATCTTAACTATTAAACCCATTACCATACTCTTAATGGGAGACTATGACTTAGTTATCCCCATAACTTTGTCATTTTAAAGATCTAATAATTTTAGAGATTTTTATTAATGGTTCAGAAGAGAAAAGAAGACATAGACCAATCCTTCCACTGACTTCACCAAGTCTATGATGAGGGTCAAAGACATAATTGGTCCAAGGGTACCTAGATTAGTCAAGCTTATCTCCTTAC
This sequence comes from Areca catechu, assembly GCA_021397845.1. NCBI lineage: Eukaryota > Viridiplantae > Streptophyta > Magnoliopsida > Arecales > Arecaceae > Areca > Areca catechu. Next base: position 164,062,649 of record CM038039.1, read on the forward strand.
TTGCATGGGCTAACTCAAATCAATGAGCTATTTAGTTAAATTCTAATTAACCACATTGGCCAGGTAAGTGAGATAATAAAAGGGTTCCACCATTAACCTCTTTTCTTAGATACCAAACTAGTTGGCTAGATAAGAGGTAGCCCCAATTAATGACCATGATCGAAATGCCAAACTTATCTTAGATACCAATTGGTTCATCAAATTCAATCAAACTAGCCTAAGGACTTGGGTCTAATCGCTAAGTCATAATCAAGTCCATTTATTATAATATGAACTTGATCAAATTATCACTATAGATTTAATCTAGAGAAAACTTGATCTAATCCTAACAAACTTTTAGTTAGATTAAATCCAATTCTCTATTAGATCCATATTATTCAAAATTCTAATCCAAGGTCTAACCCGATTATTTGACTTGATTCAAGCTAACCCAAAGTCCATGATTTATCAAATATGATTAGATCTTTAATTCATAATTTTAGATCTAGTCTTAAACCTCTTAATTCTAGCAATTAATCAAGATTAATTTTACTAAATTTTAGATCTAAATAGTTTATATGCATCATATATAAATTAAATACTTTTAGATCTTAACTATATGATATAGTCTTAAGCTGAAATTAATTTTATGCTTCATGTTCTAAACATAAAAACAAATATTAATATATTGATTTCAGATTAAAAATAGTAAATTAATGAAGATTAAATTACTAAAAAATAGATCTAATTATTAAAATTATTTCAATGATTTTCCTTTGACCTTACTTGTTTATGTGATATGGCCACAAGCCGCACCCCTACACAACATAGAAGATTCCATGAATGGAAAGGGAGGGCCTTTAAACCCTACTTTTCTCCTATGATTGGATGGTCATGGTGATCAAATCAATATAAAAAAGTTAGTCAGATTAAGATTACATTTAACATGTAAGGTTTTATATCTACATATCATGTCAAGAAAATTGATCGCTCTGATGCCATTGTTGGAATTCTCCTAAGATTTTATGTATGATTTTATTTTTATAATTTACAGTAAAAGTATATCTATTTTATAATTATTTTAAATAATAAATTTATATTTAAAATAATTTTAATAAATCATAATTAAGATTGTAATATAATATGCGATATAGAAAATAAAAATAGCATACATCGATCTACCCGATGCATATTATAGATCTAATCTATAAATAATATGAATTCTAATTTCATTCCTGATCATGGATTGATGATCACCACTATTAATGGTACACGGGAAGGGCTCTCTATGTCACTTCATAGCCACACAGGAGTTTGGCCTCTATGAATTATCCACACGAAGCCCCAACATGATCAACCTCCCGGGATTGCTAGATCCCTCTAAAGGAAACTAAATGGCTAAAAATAATTTATTTCTTGACTTTCTTGAGCCTTCTAAGAAATCTAAGAAGAGGATGAAGAGGTCTAGATCAATGAAAAAGAAAACAAAATTCAAGAAACCCTTTTCCAATATTTTATTCTTCTTTTTTCTCTCCTTCAACCCTAGCACCTAAAAGAACCTATCACGTAATCGAGAATTCATGCCCCCTTTTCCTTTCATTTTCATGGTAATTTCACTTAAAATTTTGCATGGTAATTGGTGTCTTAATGTTTCATAAATGAAAAAAAATAATGTAAAATTTTGTTGATTAGAGGAGGGATTAGATTAGGATAAGGTGATGCTATTTGAATAGGACTAGGTGTTCTATTCCTAATATAACTCCAATTAAATTCAAATAAATCCAAATTTAATTCAAACCAATCCTAATCTAAATTGGAATGAGGGAGGATGAAAGAAATTAATCTTTTTGTGAAGAATTCATGAAAAAAATATTCTAGAAAGTAATGGAGATTTTTTAGCGAAGAAAATAAGTTAGACTAGGTTAGGATTTGACCAAGATTTGACCAAAATTAGTTAGGAACAAAATCTAATTTGGTTATAACTAATTTAACTAACTTGAACCTAATCCAATTAGGTTCTAATTATATTTAGCTAAATCTCAATTAAATCTAGAATAAACAAAGCCTAAGTCTGAATCAAACTAAAATTAGAAATTCTTAGCAATTAGATCATCGAATAACCTAATCTGATGAAATCTAGTTGAACCATATTCAATTAGGCTTGACCTAAACCTCTTTGCTTAATAAAATTACATCAATTAACAATTAAATTATTAATTAGTTCCTTAATAATTAATTAACAGTTAATTATTAATTAATTTATAAAATTTATATAGGGCTAATTATTAATTATATTTATAATTTTGTCACTAAATTATTCTTAATCATTAATCAGCCATCATGATCGATCAGAATCTTCTCAAGTGTGCGATCTTATAGGTTAAAAAACTAAGCCATTGGACTAGGAACTAATTCTTAAACTAATCAATGCGACCATCTAGCAATGATGCCCGACATTCGAATAAATCAAATTTTTGTAAAGTAACATTCAAAAATCTAGGTATATGGTTTCTTTATAATTTATCCCTTTAACCTAATGCTTAGGAGGATTTCAAAGTCAACTATCAACTCCTGAATAATGCATCGAGATGTGTCTCAAATGAACAAATTTTATGACTCCTCATAAGGATTGTCCTGGTCAAGGTCTTGCTAAGTTGAAATACAATGGAACATTTTTTTCAATACCTTAAAGTCATCAATCCCATCTTGATTCATCACTAACTTAACAAGAAATTGATTGTACCTAGTAACCTTTCATCACTGGATTAGAAATCCAGGTAGTCTGGCATCTAAATGCAATGAGTTGCATGCAAGTCACTGTACTGATCTCTAGTCAGAGAGATATTTATACCCATATCCTTTTATGAGATACTCTCAACATGAAAGTACTCAACAGAGTTGGTCATGTTCAGGACAACCAATTCATATAGTATACAATGACCTATGCTCGATAATCATTATCGTCCTAGGTAACAATGTATTATTTGGTTGTGAAAATATTTAAGAACTACTTGATAAATCCTCCTTTATCTAATTGAAGTAGTTCTATGGACTTCATCTCAAAAGAGTTCAAAGGAAAATACAAAAAGAGATGAACTTCAAAAAATAACTTTCATTTCATTAATGATTTATGTACAAATTATAAAAAGCTCAACCATCTAAAACCTAGATTATTGGCTATATGATACATTTTCTAATAGGAACCACATGTTTATTTTTGGTCAATGGGAGTATATGATTCCTTACATTATACGAGGATAATATTCTCCAATTAGGAATATGATTCTTATGCTAACTTTGGTTAGATAATGATTGTCTAGGTAATTCCTTAATAAAGACCATTGGATAGCATCTTACATTTGGAATGTAGGTCTATGAGATGACCAAAGAGGATGCTATACCTATTACAAAAATTGTACATTAAGAAAGTACTGAATAAGTTCAACCTAAAAATCTAATTGGAGATTTGACTCCTTAAGCAAGGAATTAATCTTTAAAATATGTCCCAATATATTTGAAGAGATTTTGATATGACCTTTGGACTTTGCTCATATGGAGTCTCATATGAATCATATCATATACATGACCTGATTTTTGCTGTGAATGTCACGAGTGAATATTAATAAAATCCTAGTTATGAGTAATGGATAACTGTGATAACATTCTTTAAGAATTAAGAAGTATTAAAGATAAGTTTTAAATTTTTAGAATGAAAGAATTGAGAGAATAAGGACACCTATGATGTGTTCTCATACAATGGTGGTTTAGAATCGATCATTATAGGTTTAACCTAAGAGGTTGACTAAATCATTATCTTTAAGGGTGCAAGGATTGATGGGGACTCGAGAGCTATCCAAGCATTGGTATTTGATTGAGTCTATTTGAGTCTAATATATTTTATTTGAGTCCATCAGTTTTGAGTCTTGAGTCATTTGAGTCCTGTCATCCATTTATATCAGGTCTTATAATCGAGTCAATACGAGTCCTATCATTGAGTGAAGTCAAATTTTATTTTACTTGAGTCCAGGTCTATAATTAAGAAGTTGAAGACACCAGCCACCTCAGTAGCCACATGGGACCCCAGTCATAGTGCCACACTCAGTGCACCACCTTAGCAGCCACGAGGAGCCCCAGTCATAGCAAGCGTCATCCACCCTAATAGGCATCCCATGATCTTTATGATATTATCCAAGCCCAACAGGGAAGCAGATCAGCACCCCATATGGAAGTTGTGGACCGCCCAAGAGAAGATGGAAAAAATCTATATGGCATCCAAGCAAATCAGGCATGATATGGGTGCCCTCCCTCTTTCCCTTGTTTCATGAGATTTCTTTTATGTACCACCCACCTATCATGGAAGCTATGTGGTGCCTCCCTTTCATGCAAATCCATTCATAAGGCAACATGTTGCTGCCCTCCCCCTCTTGCTCTTCATTCCATGTAATCCAAAGGCTAGGGTCAATTATAAAATGACCCCTCTTCATATATGAAAAATTAATTCCAATGATGAATTAAATAAGAAGAGAGATTCTTCGTTTGCTCCGCAAGGAGATGGTGTGAGGCCCACTTTTCACTCCATAAGGAGGGCACGAGAGGTGCATCCCCGAACATGTTGCTTCACATCATGTCTAGTTACTCCTACCCTTTTGATTCCATCTTCTTTACCACCTTCATAACCTTTGAGATTCATCCTAACAGCTCCATGTAGTGAGATGGGTGGGATGCCCTATAGGTGAGAGGTCTCTCCGTGAGTGTAAGTCCCAAAGATAATGAGAGTCCAAACTTCTATCTTCCATCTCCATTATTTCCTTCACCACCTCCTTAGAAAAAAAATAAAAATAAATAAAAATCTAGTGGTACCGTAATCTTTGTTGACTTCTCAACTCGCCGACGGTCCTTCCCCTCATCCCGTCCCACATCAATTTTGGTATCAAAGCAGGTTAATTAGGGTATTCTATATTTTTCCCTCTTTTTCTCTCCCCTCCGCTTATTCCCCTATTCTTATTATTCCCACTATCTCGACCTTATTCCTCCTCTATTCTAGACTTATTCCAGTCATCTTCTTCTTAAATCTAATCGAATTAAAAGCCCAAAACACCTGATCAACCACCCATAACCCGCCACCAAGCTCCCTTCATCGTCCAACCACTCTCCAGTCCAGATCTCACTAGAGTCTGCCGTAGTTCCCTCTCAACCGCCCTGCAATGCCCGGATCTCGTCGATGCCCAAACACTCTGTCGATAACCAAAAGAGAGCTCATCCTTCCTTCAAGGTGATCTCACTTCCAGCAATCGCACTACTAGCCATCGTACCACCTAACAACCTCCCACTGATGCCCGGTGACTGCCCTATTTTCATGTTGCCACAATGCTCGATGCCTTGCCCGATCTCCCTGTTGCTGAGATGCTCGACATCCATTGCCCCCCTTGAAGGATTTCTGGCTACCCATCACTTCTGGCATGCCCAATCCCCATCGCTCTGACACACCCATGTTCGTGCTGAAGGAACCGTGCCCTCCTCTTCGTGCCTATGCTGCCTCCCACTGGATCCCCACCCTGCTCCTGCCAGCAAACCAGTTTCCTCCACCATGGCCACCGCCAACCTACTATGCCACCGCCTTCAGTCCAGCACCATCTTCGGCGAGAACCCGCAGGATTTGCCTCTCTGAAGACCTCCCTTGTTCTCTCTATGTCAGCCAGTTTGTGAAGGAGCCATGCACGAATGTGAAAGCTTCACACGATCATGAAAGCAATTTCCCCTCACTTTGTCGACTTCATAGATGCACGATTTTCAAAGCTACATGATTTTCAAAGATGCATGATTTTCAAAGCCATATAGATCTCAGATCAGAGCTTCTTTTGATTTGATTGGATTCGGTTCCACCAGAGTCCCTGCTGACCCAAACTCGATGGAGTCAAGTTCTCCCCACTCTATGAGAATGATGGGGACCCGAGAGCTATCCAAGCATCGGTATTTGATTGAGTCTGTTTGAGTCTATTGTATTTTATTTGAGTCCATCAATTTTGAGACTTGAGTCATTTGAATCCTTTTAGCCATTTATGTCAGGTCTTGTAATCGAGTCAGTACAAATCCTGTCATTGAGTCAAGTCAAATTTCATTTTACTTGAGTCCAGGTCTATAATTAAGAAGTTCAAGACCCCAGCCACCTCAGTAGCCAAATGGGATCCCAGTCATAGTGCCACACTCAGTGCACCACCTCATCAACCACGAGGAGCCCCAGTCACAGCAGGCATCATCCACCCTATTAGGCATCATCCACCCTATTATGCATCCCAAGATCTTCATGATATCATCCAAGCCCAACAAGGAATCAGATCAACACCCCACATGAAAGTTGTGGACCACCCAAAAGAAGATGGAAGAAACCTATATGGAATCCAAGCAGATCAGGCAACATATGGGTGCCCTCCCTTTTTCCATTATTTTATAAAGTTTTTTCCTTGTACCGCCCACCTATTATGGAAGCTATATGGCACATCCCTTTCTTGCCAATTCACCCACAAGGAAACATGTTATTGCCCTCCCCCTCTTGTTCTTCATTCCATGTAATCCAAAGGCTAGGGTTAATTATAAAAGGACCACTCTTCATATATAAAAAATAATTCCAATGATGAATTGAATGAGAAGAGAGATTCTTCATTCGCTCCATAAGGAGAGGGTGTGAGGCCCACTTTTCACTCCACAAGGATGGCACTAGAGGTGCATCACCGGAAATGTTGCTTCGAATCATGTCTAGTTATCTCCTATTCTTTTGATTCCATCTTCTTTACCACCATCATGACCTTTGAGATTCATCCTAATGGCTCCATGTAGTAAGATGGGCGGGATGCCCTAGAGATGAGAGGTCTCTCTATAAGTATAAGTCCCAAAGTCCATGAGAGTCCAAACTTCTATTTTCTAATTCCATTGTTTCCTTCATCACCTCCTTAGAAAAGAAAAAACAAAAATCTAGTGGTACCCAATCTTCGATTTCTTCTCAGCTCATCGACGGTCCTTCCCCTCATCCCGTCTCGCATCAAGGATGTATTCTGGTTAATAGTTTATTACAAAAATGAGTCATATATCATGAGAAAACATAATACTCTATCATAACAATAATGATCTCATAGCTCTTGCTAAGGAACCAAGGTCTCACTAGAAGTCCAAACACAAAGAATGATGATTCAATTCATGACTACATTATTAAGGTATAAAGAGTAATCTCCATATGAGATATGGTGGATCCACTAGTTTAATAAGCTTTGACCAACTATAACTGAGGCACATAAGATGGGACTGATGTATATGGCTGATTGGCTTTAGTGCAAGTGGGAGATTATTAGAAGTATGTCCTAGAAACCAATTTGGGTGATAAATATTTTAATTCTATGATATAAAATTAAATTTAATATTTATAATTAAGAAATTTTTCTATACATGATATGTCCATGTATCATCCAAGGAATTAATGGATAATGACACATTCTCAAAAGTTGAAAACATGAGATATGTGTCATCATAGACTAATTCCGAAATACTCCCAATCATCGGATATTATAGGAATGATGATTGATTCGGTTTGATTGGTACATGGATTATTTTCCTTTTAGGATAGATGAGTCTCGAGTCCATAATATAGGGATGTGGAATGACAGTACAGGTGGTTGTAAAAAAATAATGGTACTAAGCATAACCATCATGAAAAGTCATATGGATGTCTATTCATGCATCAATAGTTGTGTGAGTGGTTCTTTGACTTGTAGTGCCTTGGCCACTCATAGTGGGCTTACTGTAGTTTGATAATATAAAATAATAGCCCTAGTCATTCGAGCCCTTACTATGTTTGTTGGCCATAGTAGGTTTGCTGTAAGAGTTGGAAGTACACTTATAGGAGATTTATCGATCTTAGTAGTTAAGGTGTAGTTTTAAGAAGCTAAATCTAGAAAATTTCATGGCCAGGATAGGTGAAGGATCAAAAAGAGTTTTTAGTTTCATGTTGGACTTAAGCTAATTAAATTTGGTATATGATAGATGCTTAGAATTTGATGAGTTTCCATGATCTGCATCTTGTCAGCACTCTCGATAGAAGAACTTTATCACATGATAACTACACTTAGGGGTTTATTTCATCTATTCTATTGGGTTGCCACTATATGCTACTAGACATCATTAAGAGATTATAAGAACTCACTAGGATCATTTTAGGTCAACAATCATTGATGAGGTGAGTTGAAATTATTGTAGTCCATCGAAAGAGTTTGATAATACTATGATAGAGATCATGGTATGTCTCACTTGATGTGAGATGAACATGCTAGAAATGAATATAAAGAGAAATCAGATTAATATAGCAATGATTTTAGATGTTTTATCAGGTTTTATTCATGAAAAGAAGTTAAGAACAGGCTAGGGTTTTCAGGTAAAGACTCAAGTTCTACCCACAAATTAAAACCTAACAAAGTAATAAAAGAAAGACATGATCCTAGGATTAAGAAACCACTATTAGGACATGCTCAGTTTTCAATAGAGCAGAAGAAGAGAGAATGGATGGGTTAGTTTACATAGTAATGATTTTCCTCTCGTTATAGAAGGGATCACACTTCTAGGATCGGTGCCTGGATGACGAAGCTTCATTCCCACGAATGCGCTGGCTTTCTATCAAATGGTTTCGGGGGCAAGGAGGACCTTCTCCAAGTATCGTGACTCCTGAGGGATTCTGCAAACACTTAGGGTTAGGGATTCAGATGCTAGGAAAAATATGAAATCGAAAGTTGAGGTAGAGAAAAGGTTGAGGGGTGCTGAAGATTGCTACCAGCCTGGTGGAGGGTGATGCCTAGATTCCTGGTTAGAAGGAAGAGCTTATGTCCTTGGACTTGAAGACTGATGCTTGGCGACCTAGGGTTTGGAGGATGGGTTGGGGTGGCCTTGATGGAGGATGGGGAACGGCTAGGTTTTTGGAAGTGGGCATCTAGGAGCTTGAAGATGGATGTGGCATCCTAGGGTTTCTTTGAAGGGATGGGTGGCCATGGATTTTGATGAAGATGAAGGTTGGCATCTAGGGTTTTGGATGGAAGGGATGTGGGTAGCCTAGGTTGGAAGAGGAATGGGACAACCAAGGGTTGGAAGTAGAAGGGGCGACCTAGTGTTTGATGAAGAAGGGGTGACCTAGGGTTTGATGAAGAAAGGGTGACCTAAGGCTTGATGAAGAAGGGGTAGGTTGGCTGGTTTGGTTGGGTTGCACCTCACGTGCCCTCCTTGCGGAGTGAAAAGTTGGCCTCTCACCCTCTCCCTCATGGAGCGTCAATGCATAAATGCAAGGAAAAATAAAGAAGAAAACACAAGTTTCATTCATTCAATTCATCATCATTAATCATTCAAGAGAGAGGAAGGGAAGGGTATTTATAGATCACCTAGTCCTTTCCCTGTCAAAGTTGGAGAACAAAGTTTGAATAGGACAAGGAGTACAAAGTTTAAGTGGGATAAGGAGACTGGAGTCCTTGTAGGACTTAGAGGTTGAACTCCTTGTTGGACTTGGAAGCTTGACTCCTCTTGGGCTTGGACTGCTTGACTCCATGTTGGGTTGGGTGGCATAGATCCTAGTTAGGCTGGGAGGTGACAACTCCTTGTTGGACTGGGGGCACCAAGGGCTTGGGCTTGGGGTGCCATTTCCTTGCTGGGCTAGGAAGGGTGCCAATGCTGGTGGGCTTGGGATGGGGTGACAATGTTGGTGGGCTTGGGATGGGGAGCCAATGCTGGTGGGCTTAGGAAGGGGCGCTAATGCTGGTGGGCTTAGGTGACATGAATGTGGACCAGGGGTGTGGGCTTGGGTGGCATGAAGTCTTCATTCCCTGGGCTTCAATGGGGGCCTGGTGACTCTCCTAGTCTGGTGACTCTCATGGTCTGGTGACTCTCATCTTGGACTTGACTTGAATAAAAGAAGTCAAAATTACAGGACTCACTTGGCTGGACTGAAAACAAAGGGACTTAATTGGACTCAATTGACTAAGTGGATTCAACTAACTCAATTGATTATAGGACTCACTCTTTATTACAAGACTCAAGTGACTCTAGACTCAACTAAAAAAGTGAAAGACTTCCCAACACATTAATCAAAGATCCAAATTGATCATTGCAATTTTTGTATGGTCCTAGTGTCCTCACCAATTCTCCCAGGGTGGGAGGAAGTCGACCCTATCGAGTAAGGGTCAATCCAACTCTGGTACTACTCCAACAGGTCTGGATTGAAGCATTGCAGATCCTCTATAGTGATCCACAAGTCCTCATATTTTGATCGACCTTGCTAATGAACCAAGTAATGTTGGCAACCTTTATTCCAGGTACTAATGGCTTGATCATTAGGATATGCTCAATCCTTTTTCCTTTCTAAGGCCAATTTGTTAGTGGACACTCTGGGATGGGTTTGCTCTCAAGAATAGGGTCAGGTCCAAAAGGCTCACTAGGTATCATTGTTGGCTCCCTATACTCAACTAGGTCTGAGATATTGAAGGTTGAGCTAATGCCAAATTCGGGTGGTAACTCGAGCACATAGGCATTAGGTCCAACTTTCTTTATCACTTTGAAGGGTCCAACTCTACGGGCATGTAACTTCTTCATGGTCCCCGAAGGAAACCGCTCAGGTCTAAGCCTAATCATTTCAGAATCAACCTTAGAAAACTCTTTGACTCTTTTTCGAGAATGAGCCAGGTTTTTATAACTATCATTGCTCACATTAATCTTATGGCTGATCTCCATATACAGATCTCTATCATGCTGGACAAATGACTCATACTAACACCTAAGGTTTGACTATTCATTCTTATTGAAAGATATTTATTAAATCTTCGATTACAACTTTATGTTTGATCCTTCATTGGTGGATGACATGAAGATGAAAATTTTACATGGAATCCTAGTAAATGCCATAAGGTCTTCTAGAAATAGGTAGTGAATCTAACATGCTCAAAGGACTGATGCAACCTACTAATCTCAACAAAATGTAACCGAGTGGTTCTAGAAACATCGGAAGCCTTAGGAAAGCGTAGGAAATAAGAAGAGGATCCATTAACTGGTTCTTGACTCATGGGGATGACCTTAAGCTTTGGACATTGATCTACAGGCAGCAAAAGGCCCACCTTATGGAAGGATGAATTGATAATTTCAGGCAAGGGATCTTTAACCAGGACACAAGGGGTGAATTCCTCCTAAGGGTACTGAATTGAAGGAACCAAGTCCTCACTAATTTCTTCTAGTTCTTGAATTTTAGGACTAGGCTCTATGATGGGGGACTAAATAGATGCGAAGATGAAATAATGATGCAAGTGATTTTTTTTGGGTTTTGTGATTTTTAGAATTTTATGATTTTCTTTGGATTCCCAAAAATAAATCAGAGTGATCTAGGATTCAATAATAACAAGAACTACGAGCAAGTGAATTAGTCCCTAAGCAATGATAAAGAGAGGACCCCGGGATTGAGAAATCCCGTAGGACATAGCTCTCCGATCAAGATCTACTTTGGAGTCAGGGGCAAACCTCAAAGATCTGAAGCGCCCGATGTAGAGATCGCTCACTTTGGCGGATGCGGCCTGGATGATCGAGCCGTCAACCCTACGGAGGCGCCGGCTAGCTGTCCGAAGATCTCGATGGCAAAGGCAACCATCTCCGTACTCGTGTCACCTGGAGGACTTGTGAGCATTCAAAGAAGATAAAGGTTAAGTCTCAATCAAAAGAAAAGCAGGGGAAGAATGAAAGAAAGGGTTGTTGAGATGGTGGAGTTATGCTTGATTCGGAGTCGGATGACGGAGTTGCGGAAGTGACGATAGTTTGAGACCTTACACCTTTCGACGCCCGAAGGCAAAGGTGCTCCCTCACAGAGATCGACGTTCCTAGTGAACGAAGGCAACTAGCAAGAGATTGAACTCAAAAAATATAATTTTTCCATTCATCAAAATTAAAATTTACAAAGGAGGGTTTAGGTCCTTTAAATAGGCACCTTAGGACCCTTTTGAATTTCAAATGAAAGAATACAAGTTTTCTTGGATGGGCGCCCAAAACCCTTGACTTTCTTCTCTCTTTGGCTGACCAAGAGCTGATTTGATTGGGCATGGCATGATGCAAGGCTTGGAGGAGGGATCTTGGTGCTTTGAACTTGGAAAGTAACTCCTTTGTTTTGGAAGAAAGCATGAAGTGAGGCTTGGAGCAAGGCATTTATTCTTCTTCCTTCCTTGGTTGTGCTTCCCCTTTTGGTACAAAGCATGACATGGGGAGTGTGAGGTGGAGGCGCCCATGGATCTTGTCTCTTCCTTCCAAAGAGGTTCAAACAAATTGGGAAGAATACTTGATTGGAGGGCTTGAAGCAAGGGATTTGAATTCCCAACTTCAACTCCCATTGACCTTCTCTTTGGCCGACCACCCTTGCTTGGAAAGGAGCTTGATAGGGGGAGGGAAAAAGGGCTAGTGCCAAGTGATGTGTTCCTCCTCTTTGGGCATCCAAGGATGACAAGTGTGATGCCCACTTGGTTCCACATAGGATGAAAAGGTGGGCCCTGAGCTGACTTGGATTCCTTCTAGACTTGGCTCCAAGGAGACTAAATTTTAAGACCAACTCTTGCAATGGACCCATACTTCCAATAGACTCAGACTGGACTCGATTTGTGACTGGACTCAGTATAGGACACAATTTGACCTAATTGGTCAAAGTACAAACTCAATTCAAAGCAAAGAAAATTACAAGGTTGAGGCTTGAAGCATTATTACAAGACCCAAAAAATTAGAACCCTAATTGGACATCCACAGAGGGTTGAGGAGCCTCTGTTGGATTCTGGTGCCCACACCAGTTCTCCCACGGTGGGAGGAACTTGACTCTGTTGAGTAAGAGTTGAGTTGGCTCAAGTACTCCTCTAGAAGGTTGGGATCGAGGTGCTGCAAGTCCTTCTAGGTAATCCACGAGTCATCGGACTCAAGTCGGCCTTTCCATCGGACTAAGAAACATTGATAACCTTTGCCCGGGTAGTGATAGCTTGGTCATCCAGGACACGCTCGATCCGCTCTTTTCTCTCAGGTATAATTGGAGGTGGACACTCAGGTTCGGGTTCACTTCTCAAAAGAAAGGTCAGGCCCAAATGGCTTGCTAGGAATGTTTGCTGGTTCCCCATACTCAACTAAGTCTGAGATATTGAAAGTCTAGCTAATGTCATAATTCGGGGGTAGCTCAAGAACGTAGGCATTAGGGCCGACTCTCTTTATCACTCTAAAGGGGCCAGCTCCATGAGCATGAAGTTTCTTAACGATTCCTAGTGGAAACCGTTCAGGCCTATGCCTAATCATTATAGAATCTCTAATTTCAAAGTCTTAGCTCATTTCCGGGAATCAGCCAAATTATTTTAAAAATTGTACTTAATGCATGATGCAAAATGCAGACTTAACAATGCATTCCTATAGAGCAGAATTTTATTAGACTCTCTAGGGCCTAAACCTAACAGATTATTGGCTCTCTAGGTTTGACCCTGCTCTGGTATGCACAAGAAAAATTATTAAGGATCCCTAGAGAATGCCATAAAGTATACCAGAAGTAGAGGGCAAAAGGGATGGGCTCTAAGGAGTCACGCATTCTGGTAATTTCAACAAAATGCAAACCCATTGCTCTAGAAACATGAGAACGCTCAGGGAAGGGTAGGAAATAAGAATCGGAGTCTTGGGGTGGCTTATGGGAAACATGAAACAGACCTTGGTTATTCAGGATGACCTTAAAATTTGGACATTGTTCTATAGGTGTCATATGGTCCATTTGTTCCGGTAGATCTTGGGGCTCGCTAGGGTCAATCCCACAGTGAGGAAGGTCTGTTAAAGAGGATCCTGGGACCAAGTCTAAAGTATGCTGGATGTCTCTCAGTGGTGGAAGTTGATCAGGTAACTCATCGGGAAGTACATCCTCAAATCCCTTCAGAGCTTCAACTATCTGTTGAGGATGTTCTCTTTGGATCGGTTCATTAAGGGTTTGTTCCTGAACTCCTTCAAAGGACAAGACTGGCGAACCCTCATGTTCATTTACTAGATGTGATCCTGGCTCGGTCATTTCTTCTTCAAATTCTTTAGTGGGTTCAGAATCTTTTTCCTTTGATTCCTTAACCTTTGGCCCATCTTCACCATACTCTTCTACTAAACTTGGTCCATACATGTTTTCGTTGGATTCTTTGATGGGCTCCGGAGTTTCTTTCTCTATATTTTCAATGGGTTCAACTCGTTCATACTTAAAGACTTCAATGGGCTCAGGGATTTTCTCATTTAAATTCTTAGAATGTTCAACCTTTTCTCCCTGAAATTTGTTAAAAGGTTCTTCCTCAGTAACCTCTTTCTCTAACTCCTTAGACTTGATCAAGGTGACTCAAGGCTTCTCTTCCTTAAGGCTACTTGATTCTCTATTAACCTGGTCCTTAGGCTGAATTGGTTTGATTACAAATTTCTTCCTATGGTGACTAAAGGCACAAGTATTGGTCCGACCATAAAGAATGGCATCATGATCATAATGTAGGATAAAAGGTGGGTTTGCAGGTGCCTACCCTAAGCATGCAACAACAAGGAGCAGGTAAGTATTTTAAAATAATTTTAAAATGCATAGCGAAAACATGCTCCACCCAGGATCTAACACAATTAGGAAGCATGTACAGATTAAAATATGTTATAACATGGGCATGTAATGTTTATAAAACATTTTAAATCCATAGATCTACGCATGCATGAAATTAAAAACAAAACCCATACCTTATTCCAGCTGGGAATAAAACTGGTATAAGCCTGGAATAGCAGGGATAGCGGGGATAACTTTATTCCTGTTGTCTTCAACCTCCAGCTCGTTGAAGTTCTTGTTTTTCACTTTCAAAACATCAACCAAAAAGTGGCAAAAGGACCTCCTTATCTTCCCAAATCGGAACAGCAGCAAAGGGAGAAGATGTGCTTTGATCTTCAACCAAAATCTGCAAAAGAAAAGCACTAAAAAGGATCTACCAAAACAACCAAAGACTTGCTGAAAAAATTCTGCTGCAGGAAAAACAGCAACTTGGTTCCTGGAATTCGCAGCAGCAGCAGCAAATTTGGATCGATTCTCTTGCTTCCAGGAGTAAATAGATACTCCTTCTAGAGGGGAGAAACGCCGGGGGTTCACTGATCCTCTCCCTAGCGCGGTGCTAGCCGCAGAATGGAACTCAGCCACGATGGAAGGTAGCAATTCTGGTTTGCTGCAATGAAAGGATTTGAGCACTTCAATCAACAAGGATCAAGGCTAGTTTCTCTCCCCAGATCTCTCCAAAACTCAGCCCCCAACTTCACCGATGGAAAGGGGAGGGATGTACTGCCAAGAAAACTCCTCTCACGGTGACAAAAAATTGGAACAGAGCACTCCCTTTTTTTTTTTTTCCTTACACGGTGACATGCTTTGTAAAACAGAGAACGACAGGTTTGTAAAAGGGAGCAGCAGCCAGCAAAAAATGTTGGGAGGCCAAAGGATTTCGAAGGCTTAACCACCCATTAAACCAGCCATTAGGATTTTTAAATGGGTTAAAGGTAATCAGTGGAGGGGAGATGAAGAGGCACCTAAAGGTTTCCACGGCCATGAAAATGCCCAGCGAATTTTCGTTCGGTCATAGTGAATGACCGTGTAAACGGTCAAGGGGAAAACAAAAGAACACGGTGGTCCAAAAAAAAAATCCGGTCCAATAAAAAAAAACCATCGGTTCAAAAATTGGCTCAGGGGTTTAAATCCAATCAAGAACGGTTCAAAACCGGTTCAAGAAAAAATTGGTTCACAACCAATAGAAGACTGTAACGAACTCCGAATCAGTTCAAAACTGATTCAGAATAATCCTGGCGCAGCGCTGGTCAACCCGAAACAATTTTCGGTTGACACATACAAGGGCACGACCGAAAAAAGAGTGCTCAAAAAATACCATGACCATAAAATCGAGATGATTTCTAATCGTAATCGGCATCCGGATCAGAGAGTTATCCTCTGTGGCGTGTGACCTCATAGGTTCGAACCTAAATGGTAGCACTGGAACGATTCCAGTACCAGCATAGGAAACCATCTAGCAATGGGTCCCGGCGTCCGGATAGGTCGAAGATGCGGGAGCATACTATCGAACCTCTGGCATATGGTTACTGTATAATTCATCCCTTTGACCTCTAATGCTCAAGATGACTGATATTGGGCTACCAACCCAGACTGAGTCTGTCGACAACGTGTCTTAATTTTGCAAGCCCAGTGACTCTTCACTAGGGCTACCCCGGCCGAGGATTTGCTAAATTGAGATATAGCGAGACATTCAATCCAAACTGTTCGGACAGGTCAATTCTATCTTGGTCCATCATTGCTCCACAAGTACTTGCCTGTACCCAGAAACCTTCCATCACTGGATTAAAAATCCGGGTAATCCGGCACCAAAGCACAGGGAGTTGCTTGCAAGCTACCGTGATGACCTCAGGTCAGAGGGACACATATACCCATGTCCAATCATGAGTATCCCTTTGGCAGAAAGGGGTTTCATGGAGTCACGTTCAATGAGATATCATATATCCCACTTGCAGATCACATCAGTGTCACCACACTCATTTTGGTCAAGAGGACAACCAAACGATGTGAACTGCAGCAACCTATACTTGATATATTACCGTCCAGAATAATATATCCTTTGGCTGTGAACAAGGTTTAAGGACCAGTCGATACATCCTCTCTGTATCGAAAATAGTGTAGCCCTAAGGACTTCATCACAAGGAAAGAGTTCATTAATAGGGAAAATTAATATGTGATGAGCTGCCAAAATAATAATTTTATTAATTCATAAAATGAATACAGTGTTGAGCACAACCGCCTACAACCCAGGTGATTGGCTTTGGGACACATTTCCCAACAACTCCCACTTGTACTAAAGCCAATTAGAGGTGTATCTTATACCCATTTCCCATTTACAATAGTCAAACTCTTTTACTCCAAGGGCCTTAGTGAAGGGGTCGGCCAGATTTTCTTTTCCATCGATCTTCAGAAGATTGATGTCGCCTCACTCCACGATATCTCGTACGAGGTGGTAGCGCCGCAAGATGTGCTTAGTGCGGTGATGAGCTTTTGGCTCCTTAGCTTGAGCAATGGCTCCAGTGCTGTCACAGTACACCGGAACAGGACCATCTAGGGAAGGTGCCACCCCTAGCTCTCCAAGGAACTTCCGCAACCACACAGCTTCCTTTGCTGCATTTGATGCTGCAATATATTCTGCTTCGCATACCGAGTCTGCAACAGTTGCCTGCTTGGAACTTTTCCAGCAGATCGCTTCTCCGTTCAAGGTAAATACAAATCCTGACACACTCTTGCTATCATCTCTATCTGACTGGAAACTAGAGTCAGTGTACCCCATAAGTTTCAAGTCAGGTTCTCCATAAATCAGCCATTGATTTTTAGTATTTCTCAAATACTTAAGGATGGTCTTAACCACCTTCCAATGTGCCTCACCTGGGTCAGACTGGTATCTACTCACTACTCCTAGTGAGTATGCCACGTCTGGTCTAGTACAAGTCATAGCATACATGATAGAGCCTACTGCAGAAGCATAAGGTACTCTACCCATGCGTTGTCTTTCCTCAGGAGTTGTCGCACAATCCTTTTTGGAAAGAGTAATTCCAGAACCTATCGGAAGATAGCCTTTCTTGGAATTTTTCATGCTGAACCGTTTCAGCACGGTATCTATGTACGTAGACTGGGACAATCCCAAAAGCTTCTTGGATCTATCTCTATAGATCTTCATACCTAGTATGTAAGAAGCTTCATCCAAGTCCTTCATGGAGAACTGAGATGATAACCAGACGTTTATTCCTTGTAATGCTGCGACGTCATTCCCGATTAAGAGAATGTCGTCAACATACAGTACTAGGAATACAATCACAGAACCATTAACCCATTTATAGATGCACGGTTCTTCTCCGTTCTTAACGAAGCCGTACGATTTGATACACCTATCAAACCGTAAGTTCCAACTTCGAGATGCTTGCTTGAGTCCATAGATGGACTTATGCAACTTGCATACTTTTGATTCATCTGTGGATGTGAACCCTTCAGGCTGTATCATATACACCTCTTCTTCCAGCTCTTCATTAAGGAAAGCGGTTCGGACATCCATCTGCCAGATCTCGTAATCAAAATATGCTGCCAAAGCAAGCATGATCCGAATAGACTTGAGCATTGCCACAGGGGAGAATGTCTCATCATAATCGATACCATATCGCTGACGATACCCCTTGGCAACCAGACGGGCTTTATAGGTTTCTACCTTCCCATCTGCGCCCCTTTTCTTCTTGAAGATCCATTTACACCCGATGGGTTTTATTCCTTCAAGCGGATCAACCAATGTCCAAACATTGTTGATTTCCATGGACTCCATTTTGGATCGCATGGCTCCAAGCCATGCCTCAGAGTCAGATCTCTGAAGTGCATCCATATAGGTGATTGGATCCTCATTGTTCTCATCAAGCTCAATGGGATCGTCGTCCCGGACCAAGAAACCGTAGTATCTGTCCAGCTGATGCGGTATTCTACCAGATCTCCTAATGGGTTTAGGGTGTGAATCAATCACAGACAGTTCTACGATGTCCTTAGAGTGTGCAGGTTCTTCTATTGGCTGAACTTCATCAAGTTCTATCTTAGAAGCTATAGTTCCTTCTCCAAGGAACTCCTTTTCCAAAAAGATAGCTCTAAGAGCAACGAACACCTTTTGTTCATTCTCCAAGTAGAAGAAATACCCTTTGGTTTCCTTAGGATAACCAATGAATAAGCTCTTGTCAGACTTAGGACCAAGTTTGTCTGCGTCTAAACGTTTTACGTAAGCCGGGCAACCCCAGACCCGAAGGTGTGAGATTGAAGGTTTACGTCCATTCCACATCTCATACGGAGTGGAAACAACAGACTTACTCGGAACATTATTCAACAAGTAACAGGCTGTCTGAAGCGCATATCCCCAAAAGGATAGCGGCAGAGTTGCAAAGCCCATCATTGATCGAACCATGTCCAGCAAGGTTCGATTCCTCCTTTCGGACACACCATTAAACTGTGGCATTCCTGGAGGAGTGCACTGAGAGAGAATTCCATTCTCCTCAAGATATGTCAAAAATGCACCAGATAAGTATTCACCACCTCGATCAGATCGAAGGGTTTTAATACTTTTTCCAGTTTGCTTTTCTACTTCATTATGGTATCGTTTGAACATTTCAAACGACTCAGACTTATGTCTCATTAGAAAGACATAACCGAACCTCGAAAAGTCGTCTGTAAATATAATGAAATATTTGTATCCTCCTTTGGCACTTATTGTCATTGGTCCACATACATCAGTATGTATTAGACTTAGGAGTTCTATAGATCGTTCACCTTTTCCAGAAAAAGGTGACTTGGTCATTTTACCAAGTAAACAGGATTCACAAGTGGGCAGTGATTCAGAATCACTGACCTCGAGAAGTCCATCTCCTTGCATCTTGTTTATCCTATTTTGGTTAATATGACCTAGTCTACAGTGCCAAAGATATAAATTATTGACATTATCTAACCTTGGGCGTTTGCTAGAAGTGTACATTACACTAACAGGCTTTGATAGTACAAATATGCCATTATTTAATCTAGCTTTCATTATAACAGTATTATTCAAAATAACATTGCAAAAATCTCCTTTTATTAATAGTTCAAAATCATAATTGGCCAAAAGGCCTACAGAGATTATGCACATAATGAAACTAGGACAATAGTGACAGTCCACTAGTTCGACAGTACAAGACTCAAAGACAAGACGCAGGACTCCAACCGCCAGTATTGGAACACGATTTCCATTCCCAACGCTCAGAAACTGTTCTCCATCTTCAAATCTTCTGCTAACTTGAAGTCCCTGTAACGAATTACAAACATGAATTGGACTACCAATAACCAATACCCAGTTAGCAGTATCAACAATTGAGTAATTACAAGGTTTTATCATATAAATACCTTGTTCAGTAGACTTCTGCTTTCTCGGCCTGTTCGGATCAATGGATGCAATGTAAAGAGGACAGTTCCTCTTCCAGTGTCCCTTCTTCTTGCAGTAGAAGCACTCTGCAGAAGACTGATCAGCCTTAAACTTCATGGTCTGACTCGGGCCAGGAGCATTCTGCACCTTCTTTTCCTTTTTATTTATTTTCTTCTTCCCTTTCTTAAAGGGACGACGATCTCTACTTCCTCCCACTAAATTCACCACCCCCTTATCAAGTTGGTGGTCTTTCTCGAAAGTCTGCAGCAACCCCAAAAGACCATGGTAGTTGACTGCAGGCTTGTTCATTCTGTAATGATCAAGAAAGTCAAGATAGGAGGAGGGAAGAGAATTCAGGATCGCATCCTTGCCGAGCTGCTCGTGCAAGGGGCATCCGAGTTTGCCTAGTTTTTCAATCAACTCGATCATGTACAATACATGATCAGTGACTGAACCACCATTTGACATCTTGGAGTTGTAGATGGCACAAGATACTTTGGACCGTTCTACATCATCCGGGGTGCCGAAGGATTCCTTCAATTTTTGGAGGATTTCATCAAGTTGGGCCTCCTCGAATTTGCGATTGAACTCGTCGTTCATCGCAGCAAGCATAATGCAATGATCAGTAGTCCGATCAGAAACCCACTTCAAGTAAGCATCTCTGACCGCACTCCGTTCATTTGCAGGAGGGATTTCAGGCGCCAGATCCGTTATCACATAGAGGATCCGTTCATGCTCCAGAACAATTCTTAACCTTCGATACCAAGTATCGAAGTTATGACCCTTCAACTTCTCGTTATCGAGAAGTGACCGGAGCGACAAGTTGGAAGACATCTGAAAAGAAAACAAGACCAAATTAGTTTATGAATTAATGACTTAACCAAAAGACTTGGACTTTAGTCTAAAGGTTTCTCCCACTAATTTTTCATATTGGTAGCCTCTGACTCCAACCCGTGGAAAAAACATTTTTCAAGTGGGTACTGAAATCCAATAGGCCTCGCATGAGCCCGACTATGGCCAACTCACCCATACGAGCCTAAAGGTAGGTTCGTAAACCAACTATTTCCCTAAACAATTTTCAGTAAAAATTTTGCCCCAGAGAACACCCCAATCGGCCTAGGGGCCTCCTATTGCGGGTCTCTGGTTAGGTCCAACCATTAAAATGATAAACCCAATGCTTCCATCTAACTAAAGACCAAGCCCGACTATGGCCGGCCCACCTGGTCCCGTTAAGGAGGTTGCACTGAACCATCATCGATCAGATAGAAATTCCAGTCACCGGATGTACACCTGTTCTATGGAACTGCAGATGCACACCAAGCTAGTGGACATATTTCTATCCAACTTAATGGGAGGCTAAGACATTGTCAACTCTTTGACTTAGTCTTTTAAGGACCTAATAATTTTAGAGGATTTTTAGTTGTGACAGAAGAGAAGAGACAAGGACATGGATCATCCTCCCACTGAATCAATCAGATTTCAGGAGGGTTGAAATGAATCAACAAATGATCCATGGGCACCTAAAGATCAGTCAGACCGATCAACCTGGGTGACATGGGTTAACTCGAGTCATTGAGCTTTTCCAATCAGTTCTGGTTGACTCGACTAGCCAGGTAGGTGAGATCATGGATTAGTATCCGCCATTAACCATCTTTCCTAGACACCAACCAAGTTGGCCAGGAAAGAGGTAGCCAGCCTCATACAACTATGATCACAAATGCCAAACCTACCTCGACACCAGTCGGTTTACCAGACCCGATCAGATTTGCCTAAAGACTCAGGCATCCACAGAGCCACTAATTGGATCCATTTTAGATGAATGGATCAACTATTCTAACTATTAGATAGTTCTAAAGAAGGACCTTAATCAACTTTTGATTAATCTTCTTTTATCCGGTTCAGCTAAACCTAGGTCTAACCCAGTTAAGGACCCAATTAGATAACTAACCCAATTAACCCAAAATGGCTTATTCATGTCAAATTAGATTTCATAAACCTAATAATTTATTTTAATAAGCCATACATTTAATCAAAACATTTTTAATTAAGTGTCAATGTAAAACATTTTTTACATTACAAAATCATGCATCATATCTAGATTTTATTTTATAAACATTTCATGGCCCAATTATTTAACATACATGTCAAAAATGTATCTGAACTAAAACAATTTTATTTCCAAGATTTCCTTAAAGGATCCTTCTGAAAAGGCCAACACAGACGATCCGTTTCGTGTCAAAGACACACGGTCATGGTGAAGGTCTCAACTAGGTTCCTAAAAGTACTATCAAGATACAAAAATAGATTAAACTATTTTTAATCTAACATGCATCAAGATTATGTTACAATATCGAAACCTGGCTCTGATACCAATTGTAGGATAAAAGGTGGGTTTGCAGGTGCCTACCCTAAGCATGCAACAACAAGGAGCAGGTAAGTATTTTAAAACAATTTTAAAATGCATAGCGAAAACATGCTCCACCCAGGATCTAACGCAATCAGGAAGCATGTACAGATTAAAATATGTTATAACATGGGCATGTAATGTTTATAAAACATTTTAAATCCATAGATCTACGCATGCATGAAATTAAAAACAAAACCCATACCTTATTCCAGCTGGGAATAAAACTGGTATAAGCCTAGAATAGCAGGGATAACTTTATTCCCGTTGTCTTCAACCTCCAGCTCGTTGAAGTTCTTGTTTTTCACTTTCAAAACTTCAACTTTCACTTTCAAAACATCAACCAAAAAGTGGCAAAAGGACCTCCTTATCTTCCCAAACCAGAACAACAGCAAAGGGGGAAGATGTGCTTTGATCTTCAACCAAAATCTGCAAAAGAAAAGCACCAAAAAGGATCTACCAAAACAACCAAAGAATTCCTGAAAAAATTCTGCTGCAGGAAAAATAGCAACTTGGTTCCTGGAATTCGCAGCAGCAGCAGCAAATTTGGATCGATTCTCCTGCTTCTAGGAGTAAACTGATACTCCCTCTAGAGGGGAGAAACGCCAGGGATTCACTGATCCTCTCCCTAGCGCGGTGCTAGCCACAGAATGGAACTCAGTCACGGTGGAAGGCAGCAATTCTGGTTTGCTGCAATGAAAGGATTTGAGCACTTCAATCAACAAGGATCAAGGCTGGTTTCTCTCCCCAGATCTCTCCAAAACTCAGCCCCCAACTTCACCGGTGGAAAGGGGAGGGATGTACTGCCAAGAAAACTCCTCTCACGGTGATAAAAAATTGGAACAGAGCACTCCCTTTTTTTTTTTTTCTTACACGGTGACGTGCTTTGTAAAACAGGGGACGGCAGGTTTGTAAAAGGGAGCAGCAGCCAGCAAAAAACGTTGGGAGGCCAAAGGATTTCGGAGGCTTAACCACCCATTAAACCAGCCATTAGGATAATTAAACGGGTTAAAGGTAATCGGTGGAGGGGAGATGAAGAGGCGCCTAAAGGTTTCCATGGCCATGAAAATGCCTAGCGAATTTTCGTTCGGTCATAGTGAATGACCGTGTAAACGGTCAAGGGGAAAACAAAAGAACACGGTGGTCCAAAAAAAAAAATCTGGTCCACTAAAAAAAAAAACCATCGGTTCAAAAATTGGCTCAGGGGTTTAAATCCAATCAAGAACAGTTCAAAACCGGTTCAAGAAAAAAATTGGTTCACAACCAATAGAAGACCGTAACGAACTCCGAATCAGTTCAAAACTGATTCAGAAAAATCCTGGCGCAGCGCTGGTCAACCTGGAACAATTTTCGGTTGACACATACAAGGGCACGACCGGGAAAAGATTGCTCAAAAAATACCGTGACCATAAAACCGAGACGATTCCCAATCGTAATCGTCATCCGAATCAGAGAGTTATCCTCTATGGCATGTGACCTCAAAGATTCGATCCTAAACGGTAGCACTAGAACGATTCCAGTACCAGCAAAGGAAACCATCTAGCAATAGGTCCCGGCATCCGGATAGGTCGAAGATGCGGGAGCATACTATCGAACCTCTGGCATATGGTTACTGTATAATTCATCACTTTGACCTCTAATGCTCAGGACGACTGATATTGGGCTGCCAACCCAGACTGAGTCAGTCGACAACGTGTCTCAATTTTGCAAGCCCAGCGACTCTTCACTAGGGCTACCCCGGCCAAGGATTTGCTAAATTGAGATACAGCGAGACATTCAATCCAAACTGTTCGGACAGGTCAATTCCATCTTGGTCCATCACTGCTTCACAAGTACTTGCCTGTACCCAGAAACCTTCCATCACCGGATTAAAAATCCGGGTAGTCCGGCACCAAAGCACAGGGAGTTGCTTGCAAGCTACCGTGATGACCTCAGGTCAGAGGGACACATATACCCATGTCCAATCGTGAGTATCCCTTTGGAAGAAAGGGGTTTCACGAAGTCACGTTCAATGAGATATCATATATCCCACTTGCAGATCACATCATTGTCACCACACTCATTTTGGTCAAGAGGACAACAAAACGATGTGAACTGCAGCAACCTATACTTGATATATTGCCATCCAGAACAATATATCCTTTGGCTGTGAACAAGGTTTAAGGACCAGTCGATACATCCTCTCTGTATCGAAAACAGTATAGCCCTAAGGACTTCATCACAAGGAAAGAGTTCATTAATAGGGAAAATTAATATGTGATGAGCTGCCAAAATAATAATTTTATTAATTCATAAAATGAATACATTGTTGAGCACAACTGCCTACAACCTAGGTGATTGGCTTTGGGACACATTTCCCAACACATAAATCCAGGGTTGACCTAGAATAATGCTATTGACTCCCATGGGAAGGACATCACACCAAATCTCTTCCTTATATGATTGCAATTTGATCAAAACTTGGCATCTAGACTTGATAGGTATGGAAGTCGAATCTATTCATGAGACCTTATAAGGGTTGGGGTGAGGAACTGGGGTCAATCCTAGGGCTTTGACAGTACTTGAAGAGATGGCATTGACACAGTTCCCACTATCAACTATGATCTTACATACCTTATCCCTTAACTTGACAAAGGTTTGTAGGATATTAGTCCTACGCCAATCTTCTAGCACTATGTTTTGGGTAAGGATGGAGCTGACTACTCCTAAAAGGTCTTCAGACTCTAAGGAAGGATCACGCTGAGGGTATTTCCTAGGGTAAGGAGGTGACTTAGACTCAAGCTCGATGGATGATATAATGTTCTTTTCTAATGCTCCAATTCTATCTTCAAACTTATCAAGCCTATTGTTTATCCTAGCTAACTGTTCAGTGATGACTCTTAAGTATTTTTCTTGGGTGTTTTCCATGGGTTTACTTGACTGGGAATGATGGGGGTGATAAGGGACTCTTGATCTAGTCGACATGAACTAAGCACGCAAACGTCTAAGATCTACTAGACCTAGAATCTCAACCAGTTGCCTAAGTCAGGGTGGCAAACTAGTCTGTAGTAACTCTGTCCTTGGCCAGGTAGGTGTAGGGGAGTGGAGATCCCTGAACGCCAACCTTAGACACCAATCTGGGATTGGCCAGGTAGGCGGACCAAAATCACAAGCCCTGAATTACCAAGCCTAGACACCAAGGGCAATAGCACGCACAGAATGGGCTAACGCCAAGAATAGACACTTAGTCTTGACTCGACCAATTGGTGTTCCTAAGATCTCTAGAGCAAATTAAGTGTCTATTGGATTTTAGTTAGAGCTTGGGTTTGATATGCAGGTTAGTGATTTTTTTGGGCTAGGGACAGGTAAAGAAATCCTGACCCTATGTCAAATTACCGCCCTTAAGTGATTTATGAAAATGAATGCAAGCAAATGATATAATGAGATGTCACTAAATTATGTTTTTGTATTTTTGATGTATGAAAATAGAGTTAAGATGATGGAAATGAAATTAAATGACTCTAAATTTAAGATTAAGCTATATGACAAATGAAAGCATAAAGAAATGCAAATTGCTAATATTCCCAAAATAGAGTTTGCTCTCAGGTGATATTTTGGCTTGTAGAAATTCTACAAACTGAAATAAAATCTGAGAAAATTATCAAAAACACTTTGAATTATATGTGATTTTTCAAAACAAAAATTATGAGATTTGAAGATTCCTACAGATAGTACCACCTAAAACAACAGACCATGTATGGAAAGGAAAAACTGCAGAAATTAAAAGATGAAATCTAAGATGCAAAATCTTTTTGTTCTTTTAAACCTATTCTTCTCATGTTCCTCTTCCAAGGCCTATCACAGTGAAACCCCTACACGCCTTAGGAGACCCCGTGGAATAGGAGGAGAGGGTCTTGAAACTCTACTTTTCTCCTAAGATCGGATGTCCTGGTGAAGCACCTTATCCAAGTACTTTAAGAAGTGCTAAGTCCTAACCTGCTCTGATACCAGAAATGATGGTGGACTAAATAGATGCGAAGATGAAATGATGATGCAAGTGATTTTTTTTGGATTTTGTGATTTTTAGATTTGTATGACTTTCTTTGGATTCTCGAAAATAAGTCAGAGTGATCTAGGATTCAATAATAATAAGAACTATGAGCAGGTGAATTAGTCTCTAAGCAATGATAAAGAGAGAACCTCGAGATTTAGAAACCCCGTAGGACATAGCTCTCCGATCAAGATCTACTTAGGAGTCTGCGGCAAACCTCAAAGATCTGAAGTGCCCGATGCAGAGATCGCTCACTTTGGTGGATGCGGCCTGGATGATCGAGTCATCAACCCTGCGGAGGCGATGGCTGGCTGTCTGAAGATCTCAATGGCAAAGGCAATCGTCTTCGTACTCGTATCACCTGGAGGACCAACGAGCATTCAAAGAAGATAAAGGTTAAGTCTCAATTAGAAGGAAAAGCAGTGGAAGAATGAAAGAAAGGGTTGTTGAGATGGTGGAGTTTTGCTTGATTCGGAGTAGGATGATGGAGTTGCGGAAGTGACAATAGTTTGAGGCCTCACACCTCTCGACGTCCGAAGGCGAAGGCGCACCCTCATGGAGATCGACGTTCCTAGTGAACGAAGGCAACTAGCAAGAGATTGAACTCAAGAAATATAATTTTTTCATTCATCAAAATTAAAATTTACAAAGGAGGGGTTAGGTCCTTTAAATAGGCACCTTAGGACCCTTTTGAATTTCAAATGAAAGAATACAAGTTTTCTTGGATGGGCACCCAAAACCCTTGACTTTCTTCTCTCTTTGGTCAACCAAGAACTGATTTGATTGGGCATGGCATGATGCAAGGCTTGGAGGAGGGATCTTGGTGCTTTGAACTTGGAAAGTAACTCCTTTGTTTTGGAAGAAAGCATGAAGTGAGGCTTGGAGCAAGGCATGTGTTCATTTCCTTCCTTGGTTGTGCTTCCCCTTTTGGTACAAAGCATGACATGGATAGTGTGAGGTGGAGGCGCCCATGGATCTTGTCTCTTCCTTCCAAAAAGGTTCAAACAAATTGGGAAGAAGACTTGATTGGAGGGCTTGAAGCAAGGGATTTGAATTCCTAACTTCAACTCCCATTGACCTTCTCTTTGGCCGACCACCCTTGCTTGGAAAGAAGCTTGATAGGGGTAGGGAAAAAGGGCTAGTGCCAAGTGATGTGTTCCTCTTCTTTGGGTGTCCAAGGATGACAAGTGTGCTGCCCACATGGCGCCACATAGGATGAAAAGGTGGGCCCTGAGCTGACTTGGATTCCTTCCAAACATGGCTCAAAGGAGACTAAATTTTAAGACCAACTCTTGCAATGGATCCATACTTCTAATAGACTCAGACTGGACTCGATTTGTGACTGGACTCAGTACAGGACACAATTTGACCTAATTGGTCAAAGTACAGACTCAATTCAAAGCAAAGAAAATTACAAGGTTGAGGCTTGAAGCCTTATTACAAGACCCGAAAAATTGGAACCCTAATTGGACATCCACAGAGGGTTGAGAAGCCTCTATCGGATTCTGGTGCCCACACCACTCTATAATTAGGTTCTCTTCTTGTATTTCCTCAGGGATAGCTTCAATCTGGGCATCTTCCTGGTCAACTAATTTTGGGTCTGCCCTACATACTTTCTCTTCAATGTCAACCTTGTGAAGAAATGGGGTAGTAGGGAAGGGCCGGCTAAAGGGAACTTGACTTGTACTTAGGTTATATCCAAGGGTACTAATCCTATTAGGTTCAGGTCGATGGGTTATAGGTCCCCTCTACTCGAAGGACATGGGTAGGTACCTTTCCCTAAGCTTAAGTTTCATGGCTCTCTAGGTAGCTATGGAAATGTCTCCTCTTTGTCTAGTCATGCGTTCAACACTCCCCTAGTATATCTAGCCTAGTGAACTAACTTGAGTTTAGCAAACTTATATTTTCTCTCATCTATCATTTTATCCCATTCAAAGTACCGATCCATATCTCTCTCCCAATTAATGAAAACCTTAGGATCATGATTGCCACCAAAAGTAGGTGCTTCTAACCTAATATTCCTAATGGCTCTCTTATCCTGGTCCATAAAATTATGATTGGGTCTCTTCTAGTTAGGATCCTAGATTGGGTCATGGCATGGGGCTCTCCTAGGTTGGGAGGTGTGGGACATGCTGTCTCAGGTTTAGGCTTAGTATGGGTCTCATGGGCTCCTTCTAGGGTTCCTACCCGTGTCTCCATTTGGGTAACCTATGGTTCGTTTGGTAAGCTATTCAGTGATGGCCCTCAGTTGGGTTTCAAGGTTGGACTCCATGGTCAGATTGGGTTGGGGTTGAGACTGATGGAATTGGACTCCTGATCTAGTGGTGATGCAACATGCACACACATCATTCTAGAGTTTTACTAGACCTAGCAGCTCAAGTAAAATGAGTCAGCTCAACTTATAACCAATTCAACAATTACCCTTTCTACGGCCAGGTAAGAGGTGGGGTTGTGGGAGGCTCTCCTTGCTCTTGTAGGGTCTTAATTAAAAACCACAAGTCTGCTTAGGGCATTTGCCTCTGGACCCCTTTTCTAGACACCAGTTTCAAGAAATAATCAAAAGATTGAGTGCACTAGCTTTCTCATAATACCACGAACTAGACCTGTTAGTGTCCCTAGCTCAATTAGGTTGCTACTCAGTTTTAATTAGCCTTGGGTTTGATGCAGGGTGGTTGTTTTAGGCCAAGGAAAGGTGTTGAAATCCTTCCCTTATCTGATAGAGTGAAATTGCACTTAAATTGATTTAATCATGCATGCACACACATGAGAGATGCAACATGAAGTAAAATCAAAAAAATATGCAGAAAATAATTTTTGTTTTGTGTTCTCTTTTTTTTTTTTTGTGGATAATGGCAGAGTTAATGAAGATTAAAATCAATTAATTATGTGTAAAGAAAGCTAAGTTTTGAAGGTTTCAAAGTAAGCAAATTTTAGCCCTAATCTAGGGATGCAGAAATTTCAGCAAGACAATTGTTTTTGTAGGGTTTTCTTATGCATATTTTTTTGTGTTTTCAAATCTGAAACATAACAGAAAATTGCAGAATTAAAGAAGACTAATTATGTGTTTAATGGATGTAAAGATTGATGCAAATCAGATGGTTTTAATGGAAATAATTCTTAGGTTTTTGGAACTAGTATGCAGATTTCAGCATGTAGAAATTTCCTAAGTATGATGCAAGAACATATCCTAAACCATGCTCTAATACCAAAATTGATGCATGATGAACATGCTAGAGATGAACATAAAAAGAAAACAAATTAATAGAGTAATGATTTTAGATGTTTTATTAGGTTTTGTTCCGAAAAAGAAGTTAAGAACAGGCTAGGGTTTTCATGTAAAGATTCAAGTTCTACCTGTAGATTAAAACCTAACAAAGTAATAAAAGAAAGACATGATTCTTGGGTTAAGAAACCACTATTAAGGCATGCTTAGTTTTCAATAGATCAGAAGAAGAGAGAAGGGATGGGTTAGTTTACCTAGCAAAGATTTTTCTCTCGTTGTAGAAGGGATCACTCTTCACGGATCAGTGCCTAGATGACAAAGCTTCATTCCCGCTGATGCACTGGCTTTCTATCAGATGGTTCCGGGGGCAAGGAGGACCTTCTCCAAGTATCATGACTCTTGAGGGATCCTGTAGATGCTTAGGGTTAGAGATTCAGATGCTTAGAAAAATATAAAATCAAAAGTTAAGGAAGAGAAAAGGTTGGAGGGGCGCTAAAGATTGATGGCAGCCTGGTGGAGGGCGACACCTAGACTCCTAGCTGGAAGGAAGAGCTTGTGGCCTTGGACTTGAATACTGATGCCTGGTGGCCTAGGGTCTGGAGGATGGGATGGAGCGGCCTTGATGGAGGATGGGGAATGGCTAGGGTTTTGGAAGTGGGCGTCTAGTAGCTTGAAGATGGATGTGGCGGCCTAGGGTTTCATTGAAAGGATGGGTGGCCATGGATTTTGATGAAGTTGAAGGTTGGCATCTAGGGTTTTGGATGGAAGGGATGTGGGTGGCCTAGGTTGGAAGAGGAAGGGGATGGCCTAGGGTTGGAAGATGATGGGGATGGCCTAGGGTTGGAAGAAGAAGGGGTGACCAAGGGTTTGATGAAGAAAGGGCGACCTAGGGTTTGAACTCCTTGTAGGACTTGGAGGTTGAACTCCTTGTTGGACTTGGAAGCTTGACTCCTCTTAGGCTTGGACTACTTGACTTCATGTTGGGCTTGGCGGCATGGATCCCAATTGGGCTGGGAGGTGCCAACTCCTTGTTGGACTGGGGGCGCCAAGGGCTTGGGCTTGGGATGCCATTTCCTTGCTGGGCTGGGAGCGGTGCCAATGCTGGTGGGCTTAGGATGGGGTGCCAATGTTGGTGGGCTTAGGAAGGGGCGCCAATGCTGGTGGGCTTGGGCTGCATGAGTGTGGACCTTGGGTGTGGGCTTGGGCACCATGAAGTCTTCATTTCCTGGGCTTCAACAGGGCCTAGTGACTCTTCTGGTCTGATGACTCTCTTGGTCCGGTGACTCTCCTCTTAGACTTGACTTGAATGAAAGAAGTTAAAATTACAAGACTCACTTGACTGGACTGAAAACAAAAGGACTCAATTGGACTCAATTTACTAAGTGGATTAAACTGACTCAATTGATTACAGGTCTCACTCTTTATTACAAGACTCAAGTGACTCTGGACTCAACTAAAAAAGTGATAAACTTCCCAACACATTAATCAGAGATCCAAATTGAGCATTGCAATTTTTGTCTGGTCCTGGTGTCCTCACCATCACTAGTAGATAGAATGGAACCTGAAGGGTCACACATAATAGGAGTTTGACCTGATCACATAATTTGATCAAAATATGTAAGAGTTATATATTTAAAATTCTAAATTTATAAATATTACAAATTTTGAACTACTAATTTTGACACTTGCTAATTTTAATAAGTATTGGGATCCACACCAGATGTAGCGAAAGACTGGGTCTAAAACTTTTTTATTTTGGAAATCCTAATCGGCCATAACCCTAAACCATAGTAAAACTTGATCATAACAATTAATAAATCATAATTTTAGGGTTATAGAGGAATACCTAGAGTGCTATACTCCTTTTTTCTATAAGGCAAACAAGTTTATGCCCTCTAGAGGTGATCCACATAGGAACCGGACCAAAGAAGCACTCCTACCAAGCTTGCTTATTTGACTAGGACTCTTCCGGTAGCCTTCTAGACTTTCTTCCTTTGCTGGAACTGCTACCCTCTTGTAGGGCACTCAGATACCTCTCTGAATCCTCTCTCAGAATCTGAATACCCTCTTAATTTTCTTCCTAGGGTCATGTCTTAAATATATAGGCCTTATCTTAAAAGGACAAGTCTTGTCTTAAAAGGACAAGCCTTGTCTTAAGATGGAAGAGAAAATAGACAGCAGATTTTTTAGATCAGAATTGAATGCCTGGTATCATATTATAGATGCCTATTTATAGAGAGAGATGAGGTTCCTAATAAGTCTCTTTCTGAGTCCCTTGATAAGACCCTTCAAGCAGAAGGAGTCTTTTGGATGAATAGACATACCATGAAAAATCCATTCATGTGCCAAAAGACATATAAATGTCTCTTTGATTTTTCAGCAATTTTCTCCATATGCTATGTAACATATTACCAATCAAAAATATGCAAAGGGGTGTGGGAGCCCAAGAGGCATATCGGAGAAATTAAGAGCCTTCAAATAGAAGGACTCTGGCCCCTTGAATCCGTTGCAAAAATAAAGGGATGTGACCCTTCATCTTGCGTGCCTCTTTTCTTCACACCATATGTCCCTTTTGACCAGTGAAAATCCACTTATTTGGGCATAGAGATAAGGGAGAAAACTTTAGAGTTTATCTGGAAATTGTGATTTATTAGCAGAAGGACTCTTGGTTTTTCTACGCAAACATATCGTGGTGCACATTTATCTTGGCACCAAGAGTCCAATGCTAGTAGGACACTTCCATAAATCCAAGATAAGGCCCAAATAAATATAGATAAAATTAGACAAATGCTGTCCTAATTAGGTCATAACCCAATTTAATTCTTATTTAAATTGGTTAGCTGAAATAGCAAGCAAGCTGACCCAATCTAATTAGGTTAGGAGTTATGCTAGCCAACATATGCTAATATGTCAATTAGCTAGCCAATTAGGATCCCATGACCCTAATAAAAATACAATTGACTTTCTTGGCTAATTCTATAATGTGTGTGACCTTTTGGATTCCATATCTAGCTAGCAATAGGTCTAAGTCCAAGACAATTTGATTCAATCGAACCTGATTGACCTAATTAGGTTAAATTGAGCTGACCTAAGTTGCCAATTCGAACTAGCTTCTAAATTGACTCATGAATCCAATCAATTTGATTCATAAAAACCTACTGAAATAATTGACATCTAGCAACATGTCATGCCTACTCGAAAGATGAAGAATTTAGTTAAAATTATCAAAATACCTTTCAAAGGAAAGTTACCATGCAATTCAATCCTTCGATCTCCCTTTATCCCGATTAAGTGATGGGCATGGATAAATGTTAAACCCTAGCACTTAATCCTTTTGAATCTTAATTCGATAATGAAGATTCAATCGATGAAAAATTTGAAACCCTATCTAATCTCATCATGCTTTGATCAAAGACTTCCTAAGTCATCTTTCGAAGAGATTACACGAGATAACTTCTCCTCTTACTAGGAGTGATCGATTCCTTATTGACCTACTTATTACCTTCATATACAATCCACCGTATCCAGAAGAACCCTGTACATGACTTAATTACCATGAATGAGTATGCACCAAAATATGGATTCATGTGCATAAGATACTGTGATAGTCTCGAGTCTTAGGATCACATGCACAACTCCCAATAAGAGAACATTCTTTTGAGTAAGTAAGGCTTTCAGTTAATGTTCTCTTATCAGATCAGTTTAGTGAACTCATAGCCTAATGAGCATCCACATCCTTGTATTATGTCTCTACACAAGTGGCTATGAGACCAACCACCCTCTCCATCGAGCATTCATAAGATGTGCTAGTTTTTCTGGATTCATCGATCCTCGAATCGATGATCCAACGACAAGAAATATTTTAGATTAGGACTTATAAGAACTTAGGTCTCACTGTTATGATCTCCATCATAACCCTAATTCCATTGCCCTAACCTATGGGGTTCATCATAATCTTATAATTAAAATATAAGACATAGCATATGATAAATCAAAAATTGCCTTTTATTAATATCAATCTTGTGTTGCGAGAATACAAAAATGCCACTGATATTATAACTGCAATTGGCTTTTAGGGCAAAATCTTTCAATCTCCCACTTGCACTAAATCCAATCACTTTTGTATTTAATACCCATACAATCTAGATGGTGATCTAACTGTTATAGTGGAAGGGCTTTAGTGAATGGGTCTACTATGTTGTTCTTTATATCGGCTCATTCTACTACCACATCATTTCTTGCAATGATTTCTCGAATGAGGTGGAAGTGTCTCAGGATATGCTTGGACTTATGGTGAGACCCCGGTTCTTTTGCTTATGCAACCGCTCCACTATTATCACAATATAGTGGTACTAGCTGCTGTATTATAGAAATCACACCTAATTCCATGATGAATTTCTTTATCTAAGCAACTTCCTTAGTGGCTTCACTAGTAGCTATGTATTCTGCCTCAGTAACTGAGTCAACTACAATTGGTTTCTTGGTACTCTTCTAACTCACTGCTCCTCCATTCAGAGTAAAATATACCCTGATATGTATTTATCATCATCTGGATCAGATTGGAAACTAAAATCTGTATAGCCTTCTAGCTTCAACTCTGATCCACCATATATTAGAAAAATATCTTTAGACCTTCTTAGG
The DNA here is from genome assembly GCA_021397845.1 of Areca catechu. NCBI lineage: Eukaryota > Viridiplantae > Streptophyta > Magnoliopsida > Arecales > Arecaceae > Areca > Areca catechu. The sequence continues at coordinate 164,096,950 of CM038039.1, forward strand.
TACTTAAGAATATTTTTTATAGCTTTCCAATGATCCTTCCCAGGATCAGCCTAGAACCGCTTACTATGCCTAAAGC
>CM038039.1:164105025-164112525 GCA_021397845.1 Areca catechu
TACTTTAAGCCCCTGAAGTCCCTGCAATGATTTGCAGATGTTATGACCACAGGCGGTATCCAACACCCAAGTATTTGAAATGGAAGAATCCAATGACAAAATAGTATGAACTTCTTTCATACCTTTTGGTGCCTCTGATGCACCAGGCTTCACACTTGCAAGGTAAACCTTGCAGTTCCTTTTCCAATGACCCGGTTTGCCACAATGAATGCAGGTCATCTGTCCGGAGGCCTTCTTTCCTTTCTTCTTCTTAATGCCCCCTTTGGGATTCATCCTCTTACTGGAACCCTTTTTGCCTGTCTTCTTCTTATCCACAAGAAGAACTGGAGCCTTATTTTTCTTTACATGGCTCTCTGCTGTCTTCAACATATTCAACAGCTCAGGCAAGGAAGAATTAAGTTTGTTCATATGGTAATTAAGAACAAACTGTGAAAATGACTCTGGGAGTGATTGCAAGATCAAGTCTTGATTCAACTCCCCATCCATTACAAAACCTAATTGACCTAATCGAGTGATTAGATCAATTATCTTTAATACATGGTCTTGTACTGATGTACCTTCTGTCATCCTTGCACGGAACAACTGCTTAGATATTTCATATCTAGCAGTTCTACTGTGTTCTCCATAAAGCTCTTTTAAATTGAGCAGTATGGAGTTAGTATCCATGCTATCATGCTGCCTCTGCAACTCATTAGTCATAGAGGCAAGCATAACACACTTGACAGTAAGTGAGTCATTTTGCCACATATTATATGTGGTCTTCTCCTCTTGCGAGGCATCTTCCCTTGGTGGTTCCAAAATTGGGGTATCAAGAATATAGGAAATTCTTTCTTGACTGAGTACTATTTTTAAATTTCTCAGCCAATCAACATAATTAGGCCCAGTCAATTTGTTGGCATCTAAAATACTACGGAGTGAGAGTGAAGAGGCCATTTATCTACATTTAAACAAAGAACAATGCATAAGCAAACAACCATGAAATGACAATATATAATTAAATTAGGACTTTAATTTAATTATGTCTCCCACTATTTTATCGAGCATCATAACCCTCTATACGATGATCGAGAAAACCCTAATTAGTTTTCTTAGTGGGGTTGAGATCCCAATCCCTTATAAAAGACCTTGTGTGTACACAACAAATCTTATATAAGTTCATAGGTAGGAAAACTCTCTCCAATTGTAACCCGTACAATTCTCAACTTATCCCGGCCTCTAAAATATTAATAGCCTTGTGTGTACACAACAAACTATAATATTTCAGTTAAGTAAGACCCTTCATAGCCATACAGTCATGACTTTAATAGTAATACCCTTGTGTGTACACAACAAAATATTACATTAAATCATGCCATAAACAAATAATTGTATTAGGCAAAAAATTATGTTAGTCACCATATTAGGTCTTGTGTGTACACAACAAACCTAGTATAGATCGTAACACAATAATGACCTATCATGAAGGAAGGCCAATAATAGTATTTTAACACCAAGCATGTTAGTCAAGAATTAAATCAATCAGATCGGCCAGGCTAGTGGAAGAGATGTGGGGGTCCCCCCGTTGCTTTCCTAGACACCAATTTAAAATTGGCCAGGTCAGACAACGGAACCAATTAAAAACCACGATTCCCTTTACCTTCCCAGAACCACCTTTCTAGACACCGAAATGACTAATTATCCATCATGACTAATAATGCTTATCGGTTAACTATACTACCACTTAATATAATTTTAAGAGGGATTTATGCAATGCCAGCACATTCAATTAAAAGCTATCACATATATTAATACATGCTTTAAACTAAGCAAATATGTGAAATGTGTGACATCATACTAGGACAACCATTTACCATATAATGGATACACCATTATGCCAGGGCAACCTTATTTCAGTATGATGGCTCCAGGGCTAATCATATCTCTAAGACAATTAGGATTTGAGTGGAAAACCCTAACTGGTGGCAATCATCAAACTCATGTTCAATCAAAGACATGCATTGTGCATCAATAAAGACTTTATCATGATACTACATCATTCAATAAAACATGAATTGAATTGCATAAGTTTTAATCCTAATAAGGAGGCTCTGATACCACTGTTGGGTTCGGGAACCAGTGCGGAAGCGTGGATTTCAAAAATTTATGAAATCAGGTATGAACCATAATCCCAAAATCTCCTTATTAGCAATTAAAACTGTGACTACATGCATGTCCAAATTTAAACATTGTTGAAATACTAACCTCAGATCACTATTACCAGTCTGATGCAGAAATGAACTCCAAATTGAGTAGCCTCTTGAACACACCAGGTGTCCACTTGTCCGCCCTCCGATGGTGATCCACACGGGCAGATGATCAAGACACTGACTCCTTAATTGGGTTCCTTCCAATCAAGTTCTACCCTAAGAACTTGATATATGGGCTATTGGCTAGGACTCCTCTAGCCAAACTGGGACTAAACCTTCTCTCTTACCCTTCTCCTCATCTTCTAGCAACTTTGGCCCCTTAAGACACTCTTGTCTTAAGAATAAGCCCTTGTCCTAAAATGGGACAAGGCTTGTCTTGGAGGGAGAAGAAAATTAAGACAAGATTGTCTTAATGTAAGAAAGAAAGGAGAGGCGCCTTCTTCCTTTACCGTCGGAGAGTTTCTCTCTGACTCTCCTTCTGTTCTGAGATTCGACAGAGCCTAGGCTCTGTAAAGGAATCAAAGAGGAAAGAGAGGAGGGGGAAACAATCTTCTGGAGAGGGAGAGGGAAAAAGAAGCAAGGCTTCACCGTAGAAAATCTGGAATAAATTTTACGGTGAAGTCTTCTCCTTAAATAGGCGACAGAGAGGCGCCTTCTCATCTGTAATCATCCTCTCACGTCCCTCTCTCCCTTCTCACGTCCTTTCCCTTTATCTCACGGCCCTTGGGATTAATCTCACGGCCTTTGGGATGGGAAGACGCAAGGAAGAATCGCGAAAAACACAGAAGGGCGCGCGTAGAAAGAGAGGAGTCGCGCCCCTTCGGTGTTTTCTTTCTTTCTTTCACGGTAATCCCCTTTTTGAAGAGTCCACGCCTAGGTGGACTCTCTTCCACGCCCCTTCAGCCAAAAAACGCCGACCCCTTTTCCTTTTTCACGCAAAGATGCCACTTGGAAAGAGTCCACGCGCGCGTGGACTCTTCTCCTTGCGCGCGCGCGTGGGAAGAGAGGGGGAGGGACTTAGGCAATGTGGGAAAGGGGTTTAGCCTCTTAGGTTAGCCCAATTGCTAGCCTACTATTAGCCCAATGTCTTAAATCTTCAATTAGATTCAAACCGGAATGAATTTGGATCTAAAAAAGACCAAATCGGAACCCTAACTCGAATCCGATTCAAGTAGAAGCCATGGTTTGCAACACATGCTAGTGTGTTCATCTGCAAATGAGATTTAATTCCAAATTAAATCCTTGATTATCTGTCCTAAGTGTGTGACCCATTGGGTTCCATACCTAGCCAGCAGTGGGTCCGAGTGCAAGTTGACCTAATTTGATCAGAACTCATTCTAATCGATTTAGGTCAAATCGAGCTAACTCGAGTCAGTCAATTAGGACTCCTCCTAATTAGTGATCCAATTAAACCATTTAATTTGATCAACCCACAAGACAAGATTGACGTCTAGCAATGTGTCATGTCTACCCGGAAGATATGGAAATTCTAGTAAAATTCCAAAACTACCCTTCAGTGGAAAGTTCCCGTACAATTCGATCATTCAATCATCTTGCATCCCGAATATAACTATGGATATGGAATCATGTCAAATCCAGTTTATACTCATTCCCAGCTCAGTCATACACTAATGATTCAATTAATTCGATATTAGAAATCATTTCTAATATCTGTACTTTGATCAAAGATTTCCTGAATCATCATCTGACCTAATTTGGCTGGATGCAATCTCCTCCTACTAGGAGTGATCAATTCCTTGTTGACCTACTCATTTCCTTCATATACAATTCACCACACCCAGCATCAACCTTGTGCATGACCCAGTGTCATGAATGAGATTGAACCAAAGCATGGGTTCATGTACATAAGGTATTATGGCAGTCTCAGGTCATAGGACTACTTGTACAACTCCCACTATGAGAAACATCTATTGACATGCAGCTAAGGCTCCATTAGATGTTCTCAAACTGGATCTATTCAGTGAACTCATTCGCTAATGAGTACCCACATCCTTGTATTAGTGTCCTACACAAGTGACTGTGAGAGCAGTCATCCTTTTCAGCATACATAGGATATGCCAGTCTTACCGGAAACCCTGATCCCCAACTCAGGGTTCCTATGACTAGGAATATTCTAGATTAGGGTTTTAAGGTCTTAGATCTCACTGGTATGATCTTATCATAGGCCTAGGACCATAGCCCTAACCTATGGGGTTCATCATATAATGACACAGCGAATGATTATTAACTTGTCAATTTACAATGGTCTGGGAGATACAAATATTGGCTTATAGGGCATAATCCTTTCAGTTCAGTGCAAAGATCTTCAATTGGTACTTGGGGAATGACTGTCATTAGAGGGTACGAACTGATAGCTCGGACTAACACTATGAGTTCTTCCTGGGGGTATTTGACTAAAGGAACCTGATTCTCACAAATCTCTTGAATTTTTGAACTAGGTCCTACCACTTGGTTGCTCTCCAAGGTCTCCTCAGGTAAGGAACCAATAGTATCGATGTCACATTCTTCAAGTTCTTCTTCCTCATATTCATCAACTAGACTCAAGCCTGCATATACTTCCTCGATGCCATCTTCAATGGGTTTCGGGTCAGTGGTAATCGGGTCAACTGATTCTAGGCTTGTCATACCTAACCTTTCTTCCTCATTGGTAGGCTTGGGTTCTCCCTCATTAATGTCATCCTTAGGATTCTTACCACTTAGCTGTGCACAAGCCAGTCCTATGCATGGGCACTGACTAGATTTATGGCCTCTTTCTCCATAAAACAAACATTCTTGCGATATAGGAACCTGGGTCACACTGGGTTTCAAGCTAGTAGAGACCTTACTTGGGCATGGGTGTGGATCTAAATGGTTTGATCTAGAAGACTTGGGTTGTTGAGTGACTGGTCTAGAATATTGTAAGGACCTCTCATAGACACGATCCACACTATAGATATCATGGTTAGGCTTCCTAAGGTTATGCTCGGGATCACGGTATAAGGTCCTCTTAGGCTCCTGGTATGGATGAGGTTGGGGCCTATTAAATTTTGGATCAGGGATCCAATTTTGATGTCTACGTTTCTCAAGGACTTGGACTTGATCCCTAAGCTGGGTAAAATTCTCATGGACTTGTTCTTTACACTGGGTAATAGTAGCAGTCAAATCCTGGCTTAACTTGTTCATGCTCTTAGTAAGAGCTCTAACCATGGCCTCTAAATCAGGTTGGGTTTGACCAGGTTGGTAGGGCACTCCATTCCGGGTAGACATGATGCAAGCAAACACACAAAATGAGACTCAACTGAATGACTACGGGCTAACTAGACCTAGAGCCCAAACTAGATGCCCAATCAGAGTGGCAAGCTAGCCTGTAGTAACTCAGGACTCAGCCAGGCAGGTGTAAGGGGAGTGTTAGGTCCCTAATTGCCAATCCTAGACACCAATCAGTGATTGGCCAGGTAGGCGGACTAGCACACAAGCCCTTCGGGACGTAGTCCCTGAACCACCATTCTAGACACTGAGTACAAAGCACACACAGAGTAACTAGACAAACTGACTCAACACTAGCCTTGACCCGACTTGTTGATGTCCCTAGCCCACTAGGGCAAATTAGGTCTAATCAATTTTTAGATTAAAGGCTTAGGTTCGAATGAGTGGATGGTGATTTTGGGCTAAGGAGAGGTTATCAACTCCTCCCCTTATCTTAGATGCTCAAATGCCCTTAAGATGAATTAAGAGATGAACACTCAAAAATAATTGGATTGAAGAACACAAAAATAGAGTTGCAGTAATTTAATTCTCAGAAATCGCACGGAAATCAATAAATCATACGAAAATTAAGAAAATTAGTTTCAATTATACTGGTTTCAAAAAAATAAAAATCACTGAATTTGGAGTTACCTGCAATGAGAAATAATTCCTGCAACAGGGCAATTATGGGCTGAAAACAGAGCACTTCCCCGTTTACAATTCCTGCTACGAAGTTATAACCCAACGGATCCCCTACACGCCCTAGGAACACCCCGTGGAATGGGAAGAGGAGGTTTGCACCTCACTTAGTTCCTAGGACCGGACGTCCTGGGGAGTCTACTTCGAGCAGACAAAGTAAAAAGAGAGAGACTCAAACAAGCAATCAAACAGAAACCCTAGACAGGGCTCTGATACCAAAAATGATGCAGAACGAATGCTCTGATACAAAAAATGATGCAGAACAAAGAACAAAGAAGCGTATGCGGAAGTAAAAATTAAGATTAATCTCTTTTTTTTTATATATATATTTCAAAAATTGGCTTTGTCTCAAAGTAAAGTTAAACTAAGTTGAATAAACTAGGTAATGATTGAAAGCACAATTTAGAAAAAACTAGGTTATCAGAGTAGTTCAGAAGTAACGGATCGCTGGAGGTTGAGAAACTCCGAGACCTAGGGTTTCGCTCTGAACTTTCAACAGGACAGAAATAGAGAGGAGAGATGGGTTACCAACCAGACAGTGATCTTCACAGAATTTGGGTGGAAGAACTCTCTCGGGCAGATTGTTGGATCCTCGGATTCGGCTATCTTCGCAATGGATCCTCCAATATTGGTCTCGTGGCTGGGTCGGCTTCTCCTGGACTCAAGATCTGGGAAGAAGAAAAACAAGTGATGGATTCAGAGACTCGGGAAAGGATTTACCAGTTCGAAAAACTTGAAGGTTGATGTCGCTGAGATCCGGATTCTCTTGAAGGCTGATTCGACTCCCTCTGGAAAGAGCTTTGGATCTGAAGTATCCGGACTGTAGCTGGATGCTGGTGGTCGACCTGGACTTGGAGAGAGAGGCCATGAGAAGTGGGATAGGCTAGGGATTGGTGGAAAGAAAAGAATGATGGGCGGCTAGGGTTTGGGAGTGGAGTGGCTAACCTAGGGTTTGGGTTTTGGAGATCTCACACCTCCTCAAAGTTCCTGGGGAACCCGGATTTACTCCCTCATGGAGCTCAACACCTGGTTGCAAGTGCGGAAGAGAGAAAACACAAAGTTTGCTCACAAAAAAATTGGTTTCATTCATCTGATTGATTTAAACTTACAAGAGGGGTTTAATTTATAGGACTTTACAAGAGAGTAGGGTTTTACATCTTCCCATGTGGGAATAAAGGAGGGGATCTACAAATCAGGATAATCCATACACATATGGCCGGCCAAGGTTCCAAAAAAAATTGATTTGGGTTATAAAAGGAAGGTAGATGGTGCCTCCATACTTGGTTCTTCAAGAAAATATTTTTTTCCTTCTATGCTTGGCCTTATCTGGAAGTGTTTGGGCACCTCTTAACCTTGCCCTCCAAGAGAA
>CM038039.1:164120025-164130025 GCA_021397845.1 Areca catechu
ACTACTGGTAGGATCAACCAGGTAGCACGTCCTCGGGCGACGCCAGATCCCCGCCACCGCCGTCCCGCCGACCTGAGGAGGGGGGACGCCGGGACGGGCCGCGGACGTCATCGCATCGGGGCGGGCAACGATTCGAGATGGGACGCGGGGCACGGGGACCTCGGCATGATGAATCCACCGCATCCGCGAGAGCGCACGAAGCCAGGAGCAGGCCGAAGGAATGGGAGAACACGGAGGGACTCTCCAAACAGAGGGCGCTCGAGGACCGCACGAGGAATGGCACCCGCCGCTGCGGAGGCGGGGTAGCCGCAAGGGTCGCATGGCGAACGGACGAGTCCCACAAGGGGGGTAGACCGCACGGGCAACTGACGGGTCGCAACGAGGGGCAACAAAGGGTCCTCCGAGCACGAGTGAAGGGATGCACCCACCGACGGTTGGCCACGACGAGGCAGGGAGCCCATCGCTGGATGCGCATCCAAGACCGCTCACACGCCGACATGGTCGCCGCCGAGGCGCGCACCGTGCCACTCCCCCGCACGCGGAGCCTTGCGACCCGAGAGCGCACGAAGGAGGGGTCATCGATGGGACACGCCGACAGCGGAAAACCGCCGAGCACGAGATACCACGAACCCATGAGGGACAACGACCGCACGGGGCACTGAGCCGCACTGGAGGGTACGGGGATTTCCAATTTGACGAGGGGGGGTGGGTGTTTCGGGACGGGGGCATGGGGAGGGACCACCAAGAAGGACAGGGCCGACGGAGCGGGACCGTGAGGTCGACCGGACCAAAGAGCGCACCGACCTTGGTTCCGCGCATGCGCGGCCGCGATTTTCGCCCGAGGGATCCGGACGGGGCCGATGGAGCGGGACCGGGAGGTCGACCGGACCAAAGAGCGCAGCAACCTTGGTTCCGCGCGCGCGCGACCGCATTTTTCGCCCGAGGGATCCGGATGAGGCCGATGGAGCGGGACCGGGAGGTCGACCGGACCATCGATAATCGACCTTGGTTCCGCGCGCGTGCGACCGCAATTTCGCCCGAGGGATCCGGACGGAGGCGATGGAGCGGGACCGGGAGGTCGACCAGACCATCGCACACCGACCTTGGTTCCGCGCGCGCGCGGCCGCGATTTTTGCCCGAGGGATCCGGACGGCGGTGATGGAGAGGGACCGGGAGGTTGATCGGACCAAAGAGCGCACCGACCTTGGTTCCGCGCGCGCGCGGCCACGTTTTTCGCTCAAGGGATCCGGATGGCGACGATGGACCGGCAACGGGAGGTCGACCGGACCATCGAAAACCAACCTTGGTTACGCTCGCGCGCTGCCGCGATTTCGCCCGAGGGATCCGGACGGAGGCGATGGAGCGGGACCGGGAGGTCGACCGGACCATCGCACACCGACCTTGGTTCCGCGCGCGCGCGGCCGCTATTTCGCCCGAAGGATCCGGACGGAGGCGATGGAGCAGGACCAGGAGGTTGACCTGACCATCGCACACCAACCTTTGTTCCGCGTGCGCGGCCGCATTTTTTGCCCGAAGGATCCGGACGGGGCCGATGGAGCGGGACCGGGAGGTCGACCGGACCAAAGAGCGCACCGACCTTGGTTCCGCGCGGCGCGCGACCGCATTTTTCGCCCGAGGGATCCGGGCGGCGATGATGGAGCGGGACCGGGAGGTCGACCGGACCATCGCACACTAACTTGGTTCCGCGCGCGCGCGGCCGCGATTTCGCCCGAAGGATCCGGACGGAGGTGATGGAGCGGGATCGGGAGGTCGACCGGACCAAAGAGTGCACCGACCTTGGTTCCGCGCGCGCGCGGCTGCGTTTTTCGCCCGAGGGATCCAGACTGTCACGGACTTAGCCATGGGCTCGTCGCATGGGGTGTCGGCATGGGCATGGCATGGTACTGCGAAGGGTTAGCTTGACAAAGAATTTGCAATGCTCCTCGATACCTTGGAACCCCAGGGGTGGAGTTCAGCTAGATGCCTTGTTGGGGTAGTGAGGGGAGTAATGGTTCGCCATGAAATGGCACAGTCGTGGCATAATATCGGGGGACTCGGGAAGCTTGATATTTGGCATGGCTGTGGTTCGCCAAGATATATGTTGTGACTCAAGGGATCCGCTTGGTTTTGAGGAGGGATGCGGGGCTTTGGCCGTATTCTCGACTCCCCCAGGCCTGTAGGATACGGATCCGTCGTGGCACAGTTGCAGACAAGGAGGTGCCACGCCCGAATGGTTTCACATGGAGACATTCGGGGCAATGTTGGTCGAACGAGTTGGCCACATTGTACGGGGATGGGGCTTTCCGAGAGGTTGATCCTCGAGGAGTGGTCCAGGCTACTCTATGAGTTCTTGATCTCTGTGGTGGAGCAAAGAGGCGATAGAGAATCTAGTCGGGCAAGGGTTGGCCTACCTGAACAGGCAAGTCTCGTGAGCATTGGCCAGGTTGATGTCTCGCGGGGATCCATGGGAGCCGGCTGACCATGGAGTTAAAGTGTGGCTTATGTAAGTTCGGTCGGATTTATGCCTTGGAGCTGGGCCAAGGATCAAGGATGATCAAGTGGGTCATGCCGAGGAGAGGACAGCGAAATGCAAGGACTAGTCGGTCGAAGATATTTATTTGGTGGGCAAACTTGGATGCTAATATCATGGCAGTGCACTGGTTACGAGCCGGTCGAGGACATTAGATGTTGGACGATATAGTTGCGGGTCTTCAGAACCGTGGCAATGTACAGTGATGTGCGAACAGGCTGTGAACATTGTCATGCGATACGGCCATTGATAGGTAGGCATGCTAAGGATGCAAGACCGGGATCAGAACACAAGAGCTTGTGGGGGAGCTGGGAAAGGCAGAATTCGGGAGAGCTTGGGAATGTGTTCGATCATTCATTGCTCTATGGAGCGATGTGCCATGTCGGCTTGGCAGGTCGGCTAGGCGACACTGGAGATGGTTTACCTGAGCCTCATGCGGAGTGAAGGCATTGCATGATCGTGTCTTGTGAGTTTGGTCTGTGTATTCCTGAAGGGCAGCATGGTAGCTTGCAGATCAGAGGCATAGTGGTTATGTCATGGCATGAAGGAACTCAGATTTGGGACTACTTGTGGGAGTAGTACTTGGCTTCAGGAGCAAAGCCATCAGGTCAGCATAGAGGTGCTGGGTTGCGGAGCACTCTTGGGAAGAGTATAATATTATGGCACGAAGGTGTGCATGAGCGTTGCAGTTGGCCTGAGGGTCAGGTTGCTTGCAGGAACTTAAGGGTGTCGCATGTTTTCAGTTTGATAATGTTACTGGGTAGGGGAATTGAGGTGCATGCTTGGCTATGTGGCTGGATTGCTGTGCGTTTATCTGTATGTCCGAGGAAAGGACCCAGGAGGGCTGGCCTTGGTGTGTGGTATGCTGGGGCGTCGCATGGGTGTCTGAGCAAGAAAACACTCACCCCGTGACAAGTGGTATCAGAGCGATGGTTGCTCAGTCGATGGTCGACATTGTGCTGATTGTAGCTGTTGATATGGGGATATCCAAAGCAAGAGAAAATCCAGAGAGAGCTGGAGATCCAGTGTTAGAGGAGCTGGACATTTGAGTTTATTATGGGTGTCAACGACTCAGAGTGGGGGAGCATGTTGCAGTGGCGATGTGCTTGGTGCTAAATGCTAAAGGTTGCTCATCGATCGCATGTGTGGATGGTATCCCGCATATGTGAAGGTCCACCAGTTGTGGCTACATGATGGAATTCAGGGTGAAGAGTGCTTGTGAATGCTGAAGCAGCTGGGCTATATGCAAAGTGCAAGGCAGAGCATCTCGAGGGACCAGAATTTTCACAGAGGCAAAAGCTTGGGATATGGATTGAGGTACTAGGGTGTGTCTACAGTGCAAAAGAAAGATGTAGCATCCAAAATTTATAAAGTGTAGGCTGAGGTGAAGACTTGGAGAGTCGAGGGCCTTAGGTGCACAAAAATGTGGGGCATTGGAAAGAGCCATCTCTTGTGTGGGCAGCTGTGATGCGGAAGCACTTGAATGGCAAATTTGAATTGAACTTCAGTGGAACTGCTCTCAGGGTGAAGGTATGGGAAGCCGAAGTACTAGAGACATAAAATTATTTGCCAGGTGCAGGCAAGGATATTGGACATGCTGTGAGGCATTATCAAGCTCAGATGTCAGATGCAAGAGGGTGTCGAGTTACTGGAGTCAGAGGAGTGAGGCAGGCCAGTGGGGTAGCCTTACATTGGTACTTTGGGCTCGAGGTGAAGACACAAGAGGCAGTAAAGACAGGCTGAGTAGACCAGGAAGCAGCATGGATTGCAGTTCTGCAGAGAAGATAGTTGGTGCTCAGAGTGAAGACTGTTATGTTGAGGGACTCGAGCAAGGTAGGAAGTGATCTTGAACGGATATCAAGGTCCTGCTTGGTAGCAGCTGTGGATTTGCATTGGTATGGGACAGTGCAGAGAAATGGAGGCAACTTGCTAGTACTTGGCACCAATGTGGTGTGGAAGGTCCAAAGGTATGGTGTTGATTAAAAAGGTTGGAATTACCACAGGATCGCAAGGTGGGTATGAAGCAAGACCAAGCGCTTAAGGAAGGGTTGCCAGGGGTGACTCATGGGGTTGGCCGCTTCTAGGTCCAATTAAACAGGAGTTAAGCCTTGGAGACAGTCCAAGGTGTGCCATTCTATATTTCTAGAAGTGAGCATAAGGTGGGCTCTTTGGTAGAAATGTGGCCGCTCTCAGATTAGGATTATCGAGAGTTAAGCCTTGGAGGAGTACGAGGAGTGCTGCAAGGATTTTAAGCCAAAGTTGATGGTGAGAAGACCATTAAAAGGAGCATAATGAAGGCAGTGGCTGCTCTCAGATTAAGGTGATCGAGAGTCAAGCCTTGGAGGAGTCCAAGGAGTGCCAAGAAATTGGATGGTCAAAGGATCGCAAGGAGCTTAGAAGAAGTAGTGGCCGCTCTCAGATTAAGGTGATCGAGAGTCAAGCCTTGGAGGAGTCCAAGGAGTGCCAAGAAATTGGATGGTCAAAGGATCGGAAGGAGCGGTGATCGGGAGTCAAGCCTTGGAGGAGTTCAAGGAGTGCCTTGCAGTTTAAACAATCAGAGGATTGTGGGGATGTCAAGGGCAGAGGTCGACATCAGTTTATTGGTTCCATGGAAGAGTCAGTGTGGTGGTTGATGGATTCTCAGTGGCGAAGAAAGGATCATGGACACCAAAGCCAAGGAGCTCTAACTCGAGGAACCAGGGTTGCAGTGGCTACAAAAGATTTTGGTCATGGTGACCAAAATTCCAAGCAATGGTTTGGACATCGACGAGGACGTCGACAGTTTGAGTGGGGGAGAATTGTCACGGACTTAGCCATGGGCTCGTCGCATGGGGTGTCGGCATGGGCATGGCATGGTACTACGAAGGGTTGGCTTGACAAAGAATTTGCAATGCTCCTCGATACCTTGGAACCCCAGGGGTGGAGTTCAGCTGGATGCCTTGTTGGGGTAGTGAGGGGAGTAATGGTTCGCCATGAAATGGCACAGTCGTGGCATAATATCGGGGGACTCGGGAAGCTTGATATTTGGCATGGCGGTGGTTCACCAAGATATATGTTGTGACTCAAGGGATCCGCTTGGTTTTGAGGAGGGATGCGGGGCTTTGGCCGTATTCTCGACTCCCCCAGGCCTGTAGGATACGGATCTGTCGTGGCACAGTTGCAACAAGGAGGTGCCACGCCTGAATGGTTTCACATGGAGACATTCGGGGCAATGTTGGTCGAACGAGTTGGCCACATTGTACGGGGATGGGGCTTTCCGAGAGGTTGATCCTCGAGGAGTGGTCCAGGCTACTCTATGCATTCTTGATCTCTGTGGTGGAGCAAAGAGGCGATAGAGAATCTAGTCGGGCAAGGGTTGGCCTACCTGAACAGGCAAGTCTCGTGAGCATTGGCCAGGTTGATGTCTCGCGGGGATCCATGGGAGCCGGTTGACCATGGAGTTAAAGTGTGGCTTATGTAAGTTCGGTCGGATTTATGCCTTGGAGCTGGGCCAAGGATCAAGGATGACCAAGTGGGTCATGCCGAGGAGAGGACAGCGAAATGCAAGGACTAGTCGGTCGAAGATATTTATTTGGTGGGCAAACTTGGATGCTAATATCATGGCAGTGCACTGGTTACGAGCCAGTCGAGGACATTGGATGTTGGACGATATAGTTGCGGGTCTTCAGAACCGTGGCAATGTACAATGATGTGCGAACAGGCTGTGAACATTGTCGTGCGATACGGCCATTGATAGGTAGGCATGCTAAGGATGCAAGACTGGGATCAGAACACAAGAGCTTGTGGGGGAGCTGGGAAAGGCAGAATTCGGGAGAGCTTGGGAATGTGTTCGATCATTCATTGCTCTATGGAGCGATGTGCCGTGTCGGCTAGGCGACATTGGAGATGGTTTACCTGAGCCTCATGCGGAGTGAAGGCATTGCATGATCGTGTCTTGTGAGTTTGGTCTGTGTATTCCTGAAGGGCAGCATGGTAGCTTGCAGATCAGAGGCATAGTGGTTATGTCATGGCATGAAGGAACTCAGATTTGGGACTACTTGTGGGAGTAGTACTTGGCTTCAGGAGCAAAGCCATCAGGTCAGCATAGAGGTGCTGGGTTGCGGAGCACTCTTGGGAAGAGTATAATATTGTGGCACGAAGGTGTGCATGAGCGTTGCAGTTGGCCTGACGGTCAGGTTGCTTGCAGGAACTTAAGGGTGTCGCATGTTTTCAGTTTGATAATGTTACTGGGCAGGGGAATTGAGGTGCATGCTTCGCTATGTGGCTGGATTGCTGCGCGTTTATCTATATGTCCGAGGAAAGGTCTCAGGAGGGCTGGCCTTGGTGTGTGGTATGCTAGGGCGTCGCACGGGTGTCTGAGCAAGAAAACACTCACCCCGTGACAGGACGACGACGATGGAGCGGGACCGGGAGGTCGACCGGACCATCGCACACCGACCTTGGTTCCGCGCGCGCGCGGCCGCGATTTCGTCCGAAGAATCCGGACGGAGGCGATGGAGCGGGACCGGGAGGTCGACCGGACCATCGCACAACGACCTTGGTTCCGCGCGCGCGAGGCCGCATTTTTTGCTCGAAGGATCCGGACGGGGCCGATGGAGCGGGACCGGGAGGTCGACCGGACCATCGCACACCGACCTTGGTTCCGCGCACGCGCGGCCGCGTTTTCGCCCGAAGGATCCGGACGGAGTCGATGGAGCGGGACCGGGAGGTCGACCGGAGCATCGCACACCGACCTAGGTTCCGCGCGTGCGCGGCCACGATTTCGCCCGAAGGATCCGGACGGAGGTGATGGAGTGGGACCGGGAGGTCGACCGGACCATCGCACACCAACCTTGGTTCCGCGCACGCGCGGCCGCGTTTTTGCCCGAAGGATCCGTACGGAGCCGATGGAGCGGGACCGGGAGGTCGACCGGAGCATCGCACACCGACCTAGGTTCAGCGCGCACGCGGCTGCGTTTTCGCCCGAAGGACCCGAACGGAGACGAAGGAGCGGGACCGGGAGGTCGACCGGACCGGAGGACACCGACCTTGGTTCCGCGCGCGCGCGGCCGCGTTTTCGCCCGAAGGATCCGGACGGAGCCAAAGGACCGGGACATCGACCGGACCGAACGGCACTGACCATGGTTCCGCGTGCGCGCGGCCGCGAAGATCCGGCACTCGGTAGGGGCATAGAAGGGGCATCCCGAGGTGTTCCGAGGCATAAAAGCTAGCTTGCGAACGGAAGGGAGGACCAAGACTCGCGCCCAAATGTCGTTGGACCCGAGTCACGGACGGCCCAGCATGAGAGAACACCCAGCGCACCCCGGACGCGAGTCCAGGACGTCCAGGATGCGCGCACCATGCGCAGGGCAAAAGGGCGGCCAGGACACGGAACCACACAGCACAGGACGCGAGTCCCGGAGGGCACGACACGGGCGCGATCACAGAGCAGCCAGGACGCGAGTCCATGGAGGCCTGGGCGCACGCCGCGCGAGCAGAAAATCCAAAACAGATACCCGGGAGAGTACCCAAGGGTCGCGAGCAATATTGCAGAAGCGGGGGAGGGGGGGAGGGCCTGGACGCGCGCCTGGACGCGTGCGGATGCGCATCCGGGGCGGCCAAGACCCGCGCCCCGCCCATAAGGGGGCTTGCCAACCTACTACCCGCGCGGGGCATCTGGCCAAGGTCCACCCTGGGGTTCCTGGGTCGCGAGCAGCATTGCAAATTCGGGGGCATGCCCCGCGTCCTTGCGCGCCCCGCGTGACCCGCGCCCGGCGCTGCCAGGACCCGCGCCCCGCGCCTGTTGCCCCGCGCGCCCTGCGCTGCCAGGACCCGCGCCCGCCCGTGCGCGCGCCGGTGCCCAGCACCCGGCGCTGCCAGGACGCGCGCCCGCCCGCGCCCGTGCGCGCGCCCAGTGCCCCGTGCCCGGTGCTGCCAGGACACGCGCCCGGTGCCCCGCGCCCGTCTCTGCCCGGACCCGCGTCCGTGCGCGCGCCCGGTGCCCCGCGCCCGGCGCTGCCAGGACGCGCGCCCGGTGCCCCGCGCCTGTAGCTGCCAGGACCCGCGTCGTGCGCGCGCCCGGTGCCCTGCGCCCGGTGCCCCGCGCCCAGCGCTGCCAGGACCCGCGCCCGCCCGCGCCCGTGTGCGCACTCGGTGCCCCGCGCCCGGCGCTGCCAGGACCGCGCACGCCCACGCCCGTGCCCGCGCCGGGGACTCGAGCCGGTGCTGCCAGGACCCGCGCACGCCCGCGCCCGTGCGCGCGCCCTGGGACTCTAGCCCGGCGGTGCCAGGACCCATGCACGCCCGCGCCCTTGCGCGCGCCCGTGGACTCGAGCCCGGCGGTGCCGGGACCCGCGCACGCCCGTGCCATGACCCGGGCGTGCGTGCTGGGTTACCCGTGCACTCCCGTACCATGACCTGCGCACGCCCGTGCCATGACACGTGCGCGCGCGCGCCCGGTGACCCATGCACTCCCGTGCCATGACCCGGGCGCGCGCGCGCCCGGTGACCCGCGCACGCCCGTGCCATGACCCGTGCACGCCCGCGCACTGCCCCTTGCACCCGGCAGCGCCGTGACCCGCGCATGCCCGCGCTCTTGCACACGCCCGGGGCCTTGCTCCCGCCGGTGCCATGACCCGTGCACGCCCGCGCCCGGCCCCTTGCGCCCGGTGGTGCCACGACCCGCGCACGCCCGTGGCCTTGCGCCGTCGGTGCCATGACCCGCGCACACCCGCTCCCTTGCGCGCGGCCGTGGCCTTGCACCCGGCGGTGCCGCGACCCGTGCACGCCCGCGCCCGGTGCCCGCGCCCGGCGGTGCTGTGACCCGCTCATGCCCGTGCCAAGACCCGCGCGCACGCCCGGTGCTATGCACCGGCCCGTGCCATGACCAGCGCACGCCAGTGCCGTGGCCCGCGCGTGCGCTCGGTGACCCGTGCAAGCCCGCGCTGCGACCCGCGCGCGCGCCGGGCATCCCGCGCCCGGCTGCTCCGTGACCCGCGCACGCCCGTGCCGTGGCCCGCGCACGCCAGTGCCGTGACCCGCGCACGTTGCCTTGCACCCAACGGTGCCGTGACCCGTGCACGCCCGCACCGTGGCACGTGCCTGTTGACTTGCGCATGGCAGCTCCGTGACCCGCGCCCGGTGACCCACGCCTGCACGCGCCCGGTGACCCGCGCACACCCGTGCCATGACCCCGCACGTGCCCGAGCCCGCAGTGCCCTTGTACGCGCCCGGCGGTGGCATGACCCGCGCATGCCCGTGCCACGACCCGCGTGCGCGCGCTCCCGTTGCCCTGCGCATGGCAGCGCCGTGACCCGTGCATGCCCGTACCATGACCCGCCCGCGCTCGAGCCCGCCGTGCCCTTGTGCGTGCCCGGTGCCTCGCGCCCGGTGGTGCCATGACCCGCGCCTCGTGGTGCGGCAGGGTCCGGGCCGGACGGGGCTCTCACCCTCCCGGGCGCCCCATTCCAGGGGACTCGGGCCCGGTCCGTC